>JPKA01000280.1:0-18955 GCA_000750875.1 Pseudogymnoascus sp. VKM F-4517 (FW-2822) | reverse complement strand
AGGGAGTATGGCCGTTTGTAGCGCGTCTGTGCCATCGCGCAGGACTAAGCCACTAGTTAGTTATCGCATTTCGAGATCAAGCTGTGGGTTTGTACGAACGATTATCCCGATGTTTATAGTCGGCCGCGTCAAGGGGCGGGGGAGAGGGAGAGATTCAAGCTTTTGGCGAAGGCCCTTTGGACTTGGCTGCGGGGCAGGGTCGATCGCGATTGATAATCCGGGTGTATCCTTTCCTAAAACTCGTGAGATGTCCCAAGTTCGAAGCGGCAACATAATTGAGGTCTCCGAATAGCATTCCAACGCGAAAATAGGCAACTATATGGATATCGTTGCGCATTTCTGCCTGAATTTTTCATGCCACGAAGGGCAATAAGCCACGGAGCAAGTGTGTGCTATTTGTAGAAACAGATGCCGAGAATTAGCGAACGACGGCGGAATGGCAATATCAAATCATCATGACGAGAAGAAAACAGGTACGCGGTTGAAACAATAAGTGGCACGGTTATTAGCACATTTCTAGTAGTACTCAGTCATAGAATCTATCATTTCAGTAACTGTTCTGTTAATTGTAGCCCCTAGTAGGGTATGAAAGGTATATTAGCTACTGTCTACTTATAAAATGCACCTGTCTCAGTTTATTTCTCCCCATTTTTGCGCTTCTGTCTCAAGCACTTATTACATGCCCTTGATTTCTGGGTCCAAGTCAAATAGTGCTCAGGGCAGCTATCCTTGAGCTGGTTCACAGCATACCTGAGAGCATTCATCAACTTGCAATATCTCGTCTCCTTTTTGATGTGTTTTCACTCCCACATGGTCCAAGTCAAATAGTGCTCAGGGCAGCTATCCTTGAGCTGGTTCACAGCATACCTGGGAGCATTCATCAACTTGCAATATCTCGTCTCCTTTTTGATGTGTTCGCACTCCCACAAGATGTGTTTTCACTCCCACATGGTCTCTGTGATGACACACATTCTGCGGCTTACCTTGGTTTGGGTTGGAGACTGATGAGGATTGGAGTGATTGGGGGTGGAGACACTGTACCTTTCTGTGGTGTTTGTTTCAAGATTTTGAGATGGAATCCTCCCATCTCATATATGGCGATTCGAGGCTCCTCGAGAGCAATTTAGTCGCAATAGTAATGAATAATATGAGCTATTCATTCCTTACTAAGCCCAACTTCAAAAGGCCAGTCGTTCTCTGTTGTCAAATAGCCACCAAAATATCTTCATATTCCATTGCCACTTTGTCTAGCGACAAAGGCTTTGCTTGCGTGAACGCGCTGCCGTAACGAGTCCTGTGGCCATCTGTAACCATCCTCAGGCCTATTGCTATACTCCGTTCCTTCTCTATTTGGATTTCCCGCCTCCTTAGTCCTCCACGTGATAACTTGATCCGTATTTGGGTCGAGTGAAGCTCCGTCCCACAAAGAGTCAAGCAGGCAGCTACCCGTTCTTCAAAGCCACAACAGTCACCCTGCGTTACCTACGACACTGCATTCACCCTGCGCTACCTGCAATGTGCAAAAAGATCAAATTCCACTACTGGAAGTGCGGGCACCGAGTCCAAATTGGCATCCGAGTATGCAGCCCCTGGGCCGAGCGCTCACAGATCCTTGACAGCAACGGAAAATGCCCAAACGACTGCGTCTCGGTGGAGAAATGTGATGCAAAGTGTTGGGATTGCAGGATTGGCGAAGTGGAAGGGCCGACAGTTGCTGAGCTTCTTCTCGCAAAGATGCATTCGAATCCAGACAGGGGTGGGATGAGAGGAGTAGGTGCCCTGGGAGGTTGAAAGGGCGGGAGCTACAGATTCAAGTATGAAGGTAGGCGCTGCGTCTCATTGTGATATTAACAAAGTGCTGTTTCTGACGGTGTGGTTGGACGTAGATTGACATTGCGTATGGACGTCAAAGAAACTGCTGTTCACTCCAGCAGCTTGGCTTGAGGGGCACAATAAGGACAAAGGGCACAACAAAGGTTATTATTGCTACTGGAGAATGGATTGCCCATCTGTTTTGTTAAGCGGGGATGAAAAACTTGCCAATGATTAATGTTGTTTTATTCCTTCAATGGTTTCACCTTCAGAACAACAACTTCATTTCCAAACGCGAAACCGTTCTGCTCCAACTATGAAAGAAGAAAAAAGTATAAATATGCCCAAAATTCTCATCGAAATCCTCAAATCAAACTCACCACCTTCATCATCGCAATCCCCATCAGAATCATCAAGTCTAACAGTAACCAGCCAAGCAATTCCAACTCCACCACAAGCCAACCACAATCCTCACACAAGCTCACAACCACCTCAATCATGTGCTGGTTAATAACCTTGTACTATTCCTGCGGTCATATAAGCTACGAGGAGAGACCGTGTATCACCGTCCGACGCGGCCACCGATGCACCGGCCAAACTACCGACACTGAGGAGACCGATGAGCACTGCCACAGATGCATCCGCCGCAATAGGGACCACACCGCGCGAGGCCTTCAAGAGACGAAATAAAGAGGTAAGTCCCTTTCTTCGGTATTTGTTATTGACGGTAAATTAGGCATACAATAGACTTATGATTTTGCTGCCTCTATAGCCCCATAGTGCTCCAATCGTGCTTGTGGTGTCGAAAAGTAAATATTTGTTATTGACGGTAAATTAGGCATACAATAGACTTATGATTTTGCTGCCTCTATACCCCCATAGTGCTCCAATCGTGCTTGTGGTGTCGAAAAGTAAATCCTGATATCTGTATAGATTATCTCGTAGAAGAAAACAAAGTTAGGCCAAAAATTGTAGGATGTATCGTCGCAATATATTAGTGTTTTCCATTATTTACGCCCGTTGCTGCAGTTCCATGAAGAATATTCCGGAGGTTTGATTGCCATGTCAGACCGTGGACGCGCTTTCTCTGAAAATTTCTTCCAGCTCCTCAAGATCCTTTGAATATTCCAAATTGTCTCCAAGAATACTACGAATAACGTCTTTTGCAGGTGTTCTGGCAAGTCTAGCCACATATATACTGCCAATGTTCCCGGTATGGCAAGGCTCTTCTTGGTTTGCACCATGTCGTAACATAATTTTCATCGTCTCAATCCAGCGTCTCTTATTTTGAGCAAGTATACCTGTCGCAGCAATACCTAGCGCAAACGTGCTTTGATGATAGTAAAAGACAGCGTGGCCGGTTTCCACGGCTTCCCTCCACACATTTGTACCATTATATTGCTCGTTTGTATCTGCTCGAAGTGATAGCAGGAGTTCGACAACACGAACAGAAGGAAGATGATAGCCAATAGCAGAGTAATTTTCTACCCCATTACCAGGTAACGCTAAATATGGTATTCCACCTTTTGAAAAAGAAACTGCATACGCTAGGAGTGGTTTTCCGAACTCAGCTCTGACTGGGATACCACCTCTAGAGAGTTTACTTTCAACATAGGAGGCCAACCCTGCCTCAACAGCAAAAGATAGAAAGTTGTCGTATTTTCTGCGTTCTCTGCGCTCTCTGTGCTCTGATGGATCCCCTTCCATACGTTCAAGTTTACTCCAATGGAATCCTTCTACTTTAGAACGATGGTGGGTGGATACTTGCGGGCCTTGGCGAAGGGCAAAGGTGCGGGCTAATTGTGTGCATGTTAAGTCGAGCTCGTCAAGAAGGCAGAAGTATGCCTTTTTATTCGCGTCGTGTTCCTCAGATGATGCTGCATAATGCATTGAATCGGCGACATATATATAGTCAACACTAAACTGACTGCCGTTTTTGAATGGCTTGGAGATTAGTTCTTCCAGGCACTTGAGCCTAAGGATGCATGCGCTGAGTAATGCAAGACTTGGATCGAATGTGCTTTGAGGTTCTTGTGGGAGTAGGTGTTTCCACAGTTCTTCCCTAAGAAAGAATTCTTTGACTGTTTGGTGCATAAAAAGCACGTGTTTCTTTGGAGCCTCAAGAAGGCCTCCACAACGACTCATCAATCTCAATCTCATCTTTTTTCGACGTGGCTCTAGTCGGTCATCGGGAACAAGGTTAATAGGCGCTTTAACAGCCACCAATGTATCGGGGAGACTTTCTGAGTTGGCGTCGCTGATGCAATGTTTTTCGAAGGGTCCGTCTGCAGCAAACTCAAGGTCCACGAGATCAAGGTCATTCCAGGCACGAAGTAAGACCCGAATGTATCTTGATGCTTGAAGTCTATATTCCGGATTGATGTCTTTAAGCATGGTGACATAGAGGCCCCTTTTACCCCCTAAACGTGGTGGAAGGGAGTCCAGCTTTACCAGAAGCTCAGTGATTGTATCACCATTGTTGAATCCCACCACTAAGATGTCAACTACGAGTCGAACCCACAAGAAAACCCCCTGCGCTTTAAGAACTATTTTTTCTGCTAGCCTGTTCATGTCATCTGTTTCGTCTCCTGTTGGGATAGATTTAATATCACTGAGAAGATTTGTTTTCGTAAATATCGTGATGTCCATTGCAGTCAGATTGTGCAGTCGTAGGCGGGGAAATTCCTTAAGAGCTTGCTCAAAGGGAGTTATTTCGCGGCTGGATAAACAAATTTTGACATTCGTGGTATTGGCTGCCATCTTAAAAAGTTCTGCGACCTCCTTGTGTCCGTTGGCTATCCAGTGGCTGCGGCCCCATAACGAATCATCGTCGTTTTCGCCGTCATAAAAGAGATCAAAGTCATCATCAGTATAGTCTTCCATCCGATCCATAATTCTATACTCATCTAAACCATCGGCAAATATGCATAACTTAAATAAGTCGGATGTGTGAGCCAGTATAACTTCGAATGCCCTTTTCAAATTTGACCAGTTCAAAAGTCGACTGAATTGTCTGTCCTTGGTCTCAAGCTCATCTCTGAAAACTATAGGAATAAGCTCTCGTTTCTGCGAGAGGATTTGGTGTAGCAAGCTTCGAATGAGGCCCTCGCGAGATTTCTGGAACGATTTCCCTCTCTCGTAAAAAAAGAATGCTGCGAGAAGCAGAGGTTTACCAGCGGCCCATGTCGACAAATGCGCCCTTGTTCGTTCATCTGTCCAGATATACTTCATCAGTGTTGATTTTCCTGATCCAGCCTTTCCACTAATCCAACAGATAGACTTTTCATCCTCCTTCGCTAGCCAGGGGACAATGCTAGACCTGCTCTCTATCTCAGTCAGGCAGTGATTTTGATCAGATAGTATCCAATTAAATGTCTCTGCATGGGCCTTCTCAATTTTTTCCTCTCGGTCATCTATTGTGTCAAAAGATAAGGCATCAAGTATGTCTATGTTAGCGTTAGAAAATTGTCTTTAAATAATTAACCGGGTTATAGTACCGTCCATTATGCTTTGCATTCCTAACGCCATGTTAGTGAAGCGCGCTAATTTGACTCTGATTTCTCTACCCAACATCGAAGGTGCTTGGAGTTTATGCGGAATAGGCCTGGAGCCCATCTCTTCTTGTAGGAATACAAAGGACTCTGATGTTCTACGAATAAATTTCAGGCAGCTTACCTGCATGACCTTTAGCACCTTCAACAAGAGAGACGATGTGACCTAATATTCTTCGATACCCAATATCTTGCGGGCTTAGAAATTTTGTGATGTCCATGTGGTTAGCTGGTATGGAATCTTTTCGCACATTGAAACCATCCATCGATGCTGAATATTCCGGGACAATCTATCCATATATGAGCGTTTGAAATCACGAGAACTAAAAAAATTGGTTTTCACTACTAACCATGCCAATAGCAGTTGGTAGCTCCTCCCTGATGCAAACAATTGGGGTTTCTCTGGTAATGGTCGTGAACTGTTCCCGCTGATTTTCAAGTACATCGGAGTCAGGGGAAAGCGCGCGAATGAGTTGTTTGTTTGGCTGTCGAAGGGAGAACTTCGCAACACTGGCTATTATGTTCGCAAAGTCGGTCTTGTCACTACCACGATGAGGCGTCCCAAGAAATATCACCCCCTTTGTGTGGCGGTATATATCTCCTAGCGATAGATGCCGCCCGTGGCTCTGGTATGCCGCCGACTTTATGAGAGCCTTGTGTGAGTTAGTATCCGTTGAGTATCGACAATAAAGATCAAGCCGCAGAAACTAAAACTAGTTAAACTAGTAACTAACCTCCTTAATAACGAGTCCACCAAGGCTATGACCAACAAATATAATTGGTCGGTGCTATTTTGTGTATGTTAGCTTATGTCCTTTAATTATCATGCGATAAATGGGAGGTAGGTAGGATACAGCACTTCCTTACCGTATCACCACGCAACATGTCGGTGCTATTTTGTGTATGTTAGCTTATGTCCTTTAATTATCATGCGATAAATGGGTGGTAGGTAGGATACAGCACTTCCTTACCGTATCACCACGCAACACTGCAATGTCACTAAGCAATGTTTCCGAATGACCAAAGATGGTCTCTTTGCTTGCATATTTCATAGCATTTGCAACGCCAGAGTCATACCCCCAGGTAATTATTCGCGCGTTTGGAACATCATCTTTGAGAAAATCCCGAGGCCAACAAACAGATCCTTTGGACCATGTCTCGAGGGCATGCCCGCGTAATCCATGAACAAAAACAATGCTATTGACATCAGTTTAGCTCGTACATGGCAGATAGCGAGCTTACTCTGCAACAATTTCACCTTCTCCTTGATGGAGAACGTCGGTTCCCAGTGGAGCCTTGCCAAATGACTCTTCTTTTGAGTCTTCATTCGAGCGATATTTCAATTTCCTTGAAAATGGGTTTCGGAATTTCATCCTTAGTAATGACAGTGAGCATGTGCGCCCAGGTATTGAAGGTTAGTTGAAGGTCAGACAAATGTCCATCTCGGACGCTGATGTTTTTGGCACATGACAGTGAGCATGTGCGCCCAGGTATTGAAGGTTAGTTGAAGGTCAGACAAATGTCAATCTCGAACGCTGATGTTTTTGGCATCTCAGGCTTGGTGGCGTTAAACATTATGCAAGCCAACCCTTATGTAATCACTGGGCGTTGCACAATACATAATCAGACTTAGTTTTGACTCATTTAATGTTATAATATTTTCACTGGGCGTTGCACAATACATAATCAGACTTAGTTTTGACTCATTTAATGTTATAATTAATATCGTTATACGGATTTGGGACTGATTTTCAATTGCTTAGTGCCCTGAACTTGCCAGTTGGCGAGTACAACCCATGCTTGGAAGCCGCCCATTATTTGACGTGAATCCTGTGCGGTTAGCCGTGTGCTTAATCGGAGCCACCGCTTTGTTCTTACCATGCACAATCATTCCACATGATAGTTTAATAGCACTCTGTGATGTGCAGCGCGGTTTATTCCGCGCTTCCAGAATGCGAGTACCCGAACAATGAGAAGAAACTACAGGTACCGGACAATGATATGGGGGAGGGGCAAAAATATAGGAGTTTAGCTGCGACGGCCGCAGTTCGTAGAGATGTCAGGACTCCAGACTCGGAGTTTTGAGTTCTATCAACACCAGCGCCCTGTGAGGAGCGAGTATAGTGACCATCTGGAGAGAGAAGACCACGAAGAAAAATCACATGCAGCCCCATTTTCAGAAGTACATTTTGCAGCAATACAGTCTCCACCTAACTCTCAAGATAACTTGAAAGGTTCGACACTTACCTTGTTCTTATTCTTGACTATGCGGCTACTATATAATAGAAAAAATGATGATGAATTGAAATCTAGTGAGAAATTCGGAAGGAAAATGCTTAACTCCAGACACAGTTCCAAAGTTACACCTTCAAAAGTAGATGATTTTATATTGTTCGAAGACACTGCGACCACCTTTGATAGTCCTCGACAGATGTCAACTTAAAGTAGTGGGCACGGGCCACAACCGAAACGCTACGCCAAGAAAAGCGATCATCGCTCCAACTTCAAGCTTCCCGAAATCTCAAGATCCTCACCAAACGACCCAATCCCACCAAAACCGAACCCTCCCAAACAGCAAAAATGGGCTGGTTCTGGGGCGCCACCGCAGACGTAAAGAAGGCCTCCGCAGACCCTCTCCGCGACCTCGATCCCAGTCTCCAAGCATTCCTCAAAAAAGAATCCCCCGTCCAATACTCGCCCTCCGCGCCCCCTCCAACACAACCCCAAGCGCAACAACCCGCACAACCTACCGAAAACACATCCTCCGACCCCCCCGCCGACCCCGACGCACCGCCCACCCTCTTCAAAGACAACCGCTACGCCCACCTCTGGAAAACCTACACCCCCCAATCCACCGTCGAAGCAGCCTCGAAATCCGACGCCGAGAAGATCTCCGACGTCCTCGAGGGCTACAAGTACCGCAAAGCCGAGATCGGGCGCGCAGCGCTCGAGAACTGCGCTCTGGAACAATGGGAGGTGAATGAGTGCTTCTCGAACGGAGGCGTCAAGGCGCGCCTCACCATGTGCCGCACGGAGAATAAGAGTCTGGAGCGCTGCGTGGAGATGCAGCAGAAGTTCCTGAAGGCGCTGGGGTATCTGAGCACATTTGATAGGGGCAAGGATGTGGATGAGAAGATCCAGATGCATGCTGATACGCTGTATCACCGCATGTTGGATCAGGAGAAGGCGGTCCAGGAGGCAGAAAAGGAGGGGAAGGAGTTACCGAAGTTTGCGCCGCTGCTAGAGAAGGGTGGGAGTTCTGTTACTGCGACTACTGCTGCGGCGGCGGCTGCGACGAAGGAGGAGGCGCCGGTGATACCGAAGACGAGCCCGCTTGCGAATCTACCACTCGATATCCAGGCGCAGATCAAGGAGAAACTGGAGGGCCTGTCGGGGATCGAGCGCGAGCTGCAGGAGAAGGCGTTGGCGGCGGAAGTGTCGGCTGGGCGGGAGGTGAAGGCGAATCTGAAGGATATTTATAAGGAGTCGAATGCGGAGAGGCAGAAGCGGGTGGAGGAGGGGAATGAGACGATTGTGGATAGGGTCTCGTCGATATTCGGGGGTTGGAAATAGGTGGATGGGACAACTGTATGATAGGGGTGGTGGATGGGGAGACGGGTCGCTCTGTATGATTGGGATGGGATGTGGTGTATGAAAGGAGGAGTTGGATCTAAGCGCTGCTATTTATGTGTACAAATAAGGAAAATATACCTCCCGCATTCTCCTTGTGCCTCGGTCTCAACATGTCGTGTCAAAGCTCCGACTATCCTGCACCTCATCATGTAGGTTCACGCTCTTCATTGCTGAAAGTGGCTTCAACAGAAACACAGATCTCGAATAGACAATGATACAGACAATGCTCTATTAAACAATAGCCTGCCACTACTCACAACAATCACGCCTCCGTCCCACCCGCTGTGTCCTTTTGCAATTCTAATTTATATCACCCAACCACTAAAGCAAAGCCTTAATAGTCACACCGCCCTCCCAAGCATCACCACCTTCCAACTTCGTCCACCCCGCCACCTGTCCAGCCTCCACACATAGCATCTCCTTCCACCCGTCCTTGGGCGCGAAATCCTTGATACCCTTCGCCTTCTCCTCCCACGGGTTCCAGACAACCACGTTCTCGAAGTTCTCCCGCACGATCTCGAAGGCTGGCGTGCCGTTCGCGGAGACCGTTAGTGTAGTCTCGACGGAAGCCGGGGTGTACACGCGGTCGGTCTCGCCGGTGATGGAGAGCGCAGCCGGTGAGGTTGGTGCGGTCGAAGTGGATGCGGTGACCTTGTCGAAGTACGGCGCGCCTGCCAGGCCCTCAACCGTCGTCGTAGTGATATCCTGTAAACGTTAGCCTCACTTTCTCACTCCCTCAAACATCCAAAGATATGAGAGAAACCAACCTTAACCCTTAAATAAGTATGCATCAAGACCTGAAAGTCCCACGCCTCCCCCCCATCATTCCGCACCAGCATACTCGTCCGCAACGCCCCCCTCGTCAGCGCCACCGAGTAAATCAGCCCAAACTCCCCTTTCCACGCCTCCCTCGCCTCGGCGCTCAGGTTCTCGGGCCCGAGCCCAAAATCGAGCTTCACGCCGCCGTCGCCTCCCTTGCCGTCGGATTCGGTCGTAGATTTGCCGAGGAACTCCCAGCGCGAGGTGCGCGCGAAGCCGTGTTGGGGGAGCGCGGCGGTGGCGGGGTGGTCGGTGGATTTGCCGAAGACCTGTGGAGGGGGGTTGTTAGCATCTATCTCTAGTACAGTCTGGTCGATCGGATGTCGGCGTGGGCAGAGCCCATCACTGGCACTGGACCAGGGGAGAGATAGGTATACGCACTGGGAACACCAAAGGCACTCCTCCCCTCACTGCTGAACCCCCGCTCAAGTCCGCGCCCTCGCTCACCCACAGCTTCTCCCCTCCCTTATCCTTCCAGCTCACCACCGTCGCGCCGTACAGTAGCACCTCCACGCTCTCGCCCGTCGGCAACGTGGCCGTCACGCGTCCGTTGTCGTGGGTTATGGTTGCGCTGGCGGCCGGCTGCGCTGGGGTAGCGGAGAGGGAGAGGTTGTTTGGCTTGGGGCGGGTGGAGGACATGGCTGCGATGTTGGGTTGGAGATGTGGTGGTGGTGGTTGTGGATATGAGGGGTTGATTTGGATGGCTTTGTCGCGCTGTGTCGTATCGAGGACGAATCGTAATGCTATCTGTCTACTACCACGCTGTAATGATGTGTACGTAGTATAAGCAAGTAACTTAATCGTAGTCGTCGTCGAAGCTGACGTCGGGAATGTAGTATATGGAAATGTTGGGTGGTGATGGCCGTGGTTGTTGTTATAGCGGGGCAAAGCCAGCCCAAATCCGCTGAGCGATGATGACAGAGGAATTGAGGGGAGGAGGGGAGCTGAGCTGACGCGAAACATGCGGGGTCCCTCGTTTTACCCACTACCGCATCCACCATCCGACACCCCATCCGCAACCTCAGCCGCCACCCACAGCCAACCATCCGTGCATACTCTGAAACGGGAAACACGGAATGTCAATGGAAGAGCTCGGTGTGGCGTTTGATCTGCTGTACCACGTCGCATTGATGGGGGGGATGTCATCATGCCTTTGCAGTGGTGGAACTTGGGCCTCATGACGGGGCTGAGATCTCCATCAAGGGTATCAAAGGTAGATTATCCTTATCTACAGGACCCTTATATCCGGGTTTCATCATATATACACTGTGATACGATAATGGTCATAACATCTATACGATTCAATTCGAGATAAACCACATCTCCAATTCCACAAGTCCCCTATGATACAACCGTACTCCTTACAAGAAAAACTCCAATACAATTATCCTTCCCCCACCGAAAACAAATTCCCCCTTTTCATCCGCGCTATGCTCGCTATGCTTATGTACTGTACGTATGGGTATGTCTTCCCTCCCCCCCCTCTCAGTCTAGATGCTTGACCCGACGACCGAGTATTTTTATATCATATCCTTCCCAATCCCTTCGCTGAATGCATGAACACCCTCCCTCCATCCACAGACTTTCTTTGAACACCTACGCAGCACTCCCCCTCCCCCTCCTCTCCGCCGCGTAAAGCTCCGCCTTGAAATCCCACACCATCTCCTCCATCTGCATCGCCTCCACCCGCGACACCGTCCCCGTCTTCAACCCCTCCATCAGCTCTTTAAACATCGCCACCGCCGTTGCGCCAGTGAATTCCTTCTTCGCCTCCGCTTCCGCCTCTGCAGCAGGGGTAGATTCCACCACGACTTCAGGTTCCATAGAAACAGCGTCGGCAGAAGCACGGTCAGCAGCACCCACAAGCGCCTCGCGCACCTCCGCCATCCCATCCCAGATCTGCGCCTCAGCCTCCTCATCAGAAGCTACCCCCTCCCTCTGCGCCTCCTGCACACCCCCCTCCCCAGCACCATGCATACTAACATCCTCCTGCCCCTCCATCCCCTCCTCAAACTTGACAAACGAGTCCTCCACCACCTCCGCAGACGGGGCGTCAAGATCAATCGACCTTCTCGACTGCCTCATCTGGCTCTCAGCCTCAGCCTCAGCCTCAGCCTCTTCATCGTCAGCCGTGGCGCGGCTCCTACGACGACGCCGCCCGAGGTCGCTCTCCTCCCACTTCGCCGTGGAGGTCCTCTCGCGGCGAGAGCGGCGGCTGCGGGGTGTGGTGTCGATTACAATCGCCTCTGTGTTTTCCGTCGTCGGTTCAGGGGATACGTGGCTATTCCGCACCTCCTCCCTCTCGCGGTCAACGCGCTGTCTCTTCGCGCTCTGTGACCTCGTCATGACTTCCTCATCCTCATCCTCATCTTCGCCATGTGGAGACTTTCTCCGCCTCGTCTCCCTCGGTGCGGACATAGCCGCTATCGGACTCTCAGGGATCGTACTCGCAATCTCGCGCTTCCTTGCATGGGATCGTGTTCGCGTGGGTATACTTGCTTCCTCCTCCTGCTCCGGCGCCGCTGGTTCATCAGACACGGCAGCGCGGGCCAGTTTATCAGAGCTACGCATCGAGCGCATCGATCGCGGTGCCGTGGCGGGAGTGGACTGCTCCTCCTCAGCTGCAACGGCGGCAGCACGGCGCCGCTTACGTGTTTTCCTAGTCTCAGGCTCAGGCACAGATGAGGGTTGCGGGGACGCGGACACAGCGGCGTAAGAGTCGCCATCTAGGTCTGACGTGGGATTGAGGAACAAACTGCGCTTAAAGGCCGCAGATCCCCCTACCTCCTCGGCGGGAGGTTCGTCGTTTTGTTCGGTAGGCAGCTGCGCGCTATCATCCGCAACAGAAGCAGACGCGCTCGTCCCTCGGCTCACGTCCGCATTTGAGCCCCTGCGATTGCGGCGGCGTCTCTTGCGTCGTCCGCTACTCTGTGCGCTGGGTAGATCGGCCTGTGCCTCAAGCTGGGGCGAGGACTGCGCGTCTACGAAGACTTCGTCTGTCGTTACGTCGTCGCGCTCGCGGATGGCGTCGAGGTTTGATAGGGCGTCCGAGAAGGTTGATTCGTGTATTGGTTCGTCGACTTGCTCGTGTGCTTCCACGTTGTGGGGGAGGGGAAGTGCTTGCATCAATATAGACGAACTGTCACTTCTCCCATCCTCCTCGACAACTTCTCCATGCACCACCTCCGGTAGCCCAAGGGCGTGCTGCTCAAGTAGCAACGAATCAATCGACCCAAACGAGGTAACATTCCAGAACTCATCACTTGCCGACGGCCCTCCTTCCGCATCCCCCTTGGGCGGCGAAGACGGCACATCCCCGTCCGCCTCCTCCCCCACCCCAAGCACCCCCTCGCTCGCTCCCCGCCGCGGCGTAGGCGACGACGTAATAAAATCATCGTCCCTCTCCGCCACACGACTAATACTCGGAGTCCCCCACGTCGTCGCCTCCACGACCGGCAAATCAGAGCTGAGCTCCAACCGCTCCCCCGATCGCCTTGTCTTCATCCTCGGGCTCTTCCGCAGATCCGGGAACATCGCTGCGGTCTCCTCTTGCTGCCTCTCCTTGACCTCGCGCTGGCGATCGGTTAGGAGCTGCGAGTCGTCGGCGGTAGGCGAGGATTCGATGGCCGCGAACTGGATCTGCGAGTCCTCGTGTCGGAGACGGGGGGTGGTGTCCCTCTTCCCCTTTCCGCGTTTCGAGGTCGAGAGGCGCTTTTTGGACGCTGATTTGGCCATCTCGATGCTGGGATGCGGGGACTTCGTTTTCCGGTGGGAAGGAAGGGGCGAGGATTCAAGATACGGTGTTACACCCCGACTAGCCGGGCGGCTGGAGAGGCGGAAGGACATAGCTTGGCTGTCTGAATCGGACTCGATGAATTGGGGACCGCTGGGTGTGGCGGCCTCGTCGTATGTAGTTGGGAAGTTTGGGAGCTTGAGGTCGGCGACGGGGCGAAGACGGGCTAGTGCTTTTGCAACATCGGCGGGGTATGAGAGGGTAGATTGGGTCCCGAAGGTGTTGTTCCAGAGGGTGATAGCCGAGTTGGCGATGGGCTTGCGTTTGCTGTTTAGGCCGGCAGATAGGAGAGCGTTTAGCTTGGAGAGGGCGATGGTGCTGTCTACTCCAGAGATCGCTGTCGATGCCTGCGAGCGGATCGCTTCCCAGAGAGCTGCAATAGCCTTAGAAGTCGAACTCCGTGATTTCACCACCGCGTTCGCATCCCCTATCCAACACGCACCACCACTCCCAATAGCCGCAAACAAATCCAGTGAATGCGCACCAGGACTCCTCTCGATCAAAACCGTAGCACCAGCCAACAACGCATCCGCAGACGCCGGGTCCCCGCTACACTCCTCATAGCACTTCTCCAAATACACATTCACCGTACCATACAGGTATCTATAAGGATCCGTAGTAGCCGGCTTAGGACTGCTCGTCGACGCGGCCCACAGCCTCCGTCGCGCCGCCTCAAGCGAGTGCGCATCAACGGGGTAACACGCATCGCCGACCAGGACGGCACACATGCCCGCAAGAGCGCGCACATCCGTGCGTCCCAGCTGATCGCCTAGGCACCTAGCCAGCGGATCAACAAGACACAGCGCATGTCCGCCATCGCCGACCTCGGCCCTGATATAGCTCGAGGCAGCGCGGAACAGGGTTTCCAGATGCGGAATCCCCTCTGACACGACGGTAGTGAGGCCGTACTCGAGGACGCGGACTATACCGCGCAGGACATCGCCTTCTTGCTGCTTATTCGCGCTGGAGCTGGTGGTGTGGCTGTGTCCGTCTTCGGTCTCGTTGATGGCCTGGGCGAGCATATCGGCGAGCACGCCCCAGACTGTCTCAGCGGGGGAGATGTCAGTGCCACGGACTGCTTCGGGGAGACACTGGACCAGGTCCTGGCAGAACTCGAAGCGCGATGTCCGCGAGGTGCGCGCCTCGTAGAAGGGGTTGAGGATGGCGCGGACGGCGGCTTTGTAGGTAGTGCTGCATTGGAGGTCTGATGCTGCCTCGACGAGTAGGACGATGAGGTATTGAAGTGGCGATTTGATAGTTTTCGGGAGGCGGTGGGAGGAGGGCGTGGCGACGGCAAGGAAGGCGTTTTGTTCCGTGACGGAGAGCTTCTTCTCGGTAAACGGCAGGATGCCTAGGACACCCACGCTCTCGGTTATGAGGTAGACCATGCCGTCGAGGTAGGCCGCTGGGTCCATGGCTTCGTTCTTCTTGGCCGGCTGAGGCCCCTTCTGCCAGAATCGGCGCAGCATGGTAAAAATCCTCGCAACGCATTCCATCGTCTCGTTGGAGACCTTGATCTCCTTCGCACCAGCAGCAGCGACGGTCATCAAGAAGCTCCTCCATAACTCCGTGGCGGGGCTCTGTGCCTTCCCGAGGTCGGCGAAGCGCTGCTCGAGAAGCTGCTCCATGACGTCTATGACGCGCACGCAGTTCTTGCGCACCCACTTCGAGTCGAGGGATGGGAGTTCGCTGGGCTTGACTAGTTCGGCGGCCATGGCGCGGTCTTGTTTCCATGGCGTGGCGGAGGATTGCGTTGAAGGCTCGAGTAGGGAGCGTAGGATTTCAATGGCCTGCTCGACGCCATCCATGCTTGGTGTCCCCTTATCCGCGCCTTGCTCTGCGGTAGCAGTTGCCAACTTCCCAATCAGCGGAACGACGTAGGCGTCCCAGTACAAACCAAGCTGCACCTGCGACGCGGCCGGGTTCAAAGTATAATACAGCAAGTTGCAGATACTGCTAATAGTGACCTGAAACATCTCCTTGCCCTGCTTGCTGCTATTCTTGCGGTTGAGCTGCCCGATAAACGGCTGGTGCAGCATCTTGATGAAGCGCGGATTAGTCTTCTCGTCCGGCCGGATGGCAAAGACGAGTCTGTTCCACGCGAAGTTGGCCTCGCGCTTGACCTCCGGGTCGCCGCTGTTGAAGCACTTCTGGAGCGTCTGGAACCACGGGGTCATGAATTCCCAGTGTTCTAATTGCGAGGGGCGAGAGCGGAGGAATAGGGTGACCACGCTCCAAATTTGCGGCACGGATGGCACATCCTGCTTAGCTTGGATAGCAGCATTGAGGCGTCCGGCGTAGTAGTTTCCGTACTTCCCTCCCTTCTCGTGAGGTGCCTGGAACAGCTCCACCACAGCCCGAGATACCTTTAATTGCGTGCCAAACTGAAGCGCAGCCTCAAATCCAAATGCTATAACCGGGCTTCGGACCTCCTTGACACTAACGAGCATATCCTCAAACATATCCTTCAGCCAGTCATTATTCGCCACCAGCGCCGGCTTCGCCTGCTTCAACAGCTTCCTGTAAATCCCCAGCCGCCCAAGCACAATGCTCTTCCCCCTAACGTGTTCCGCGACCTCGTGCGTAGCCTTGAGCACCCGCGCCGCACGATCGGGCGTCATGATCTTCGGCGAGAAATTCTGCTGTCCAACCACAAACATAAGGTGTTTTGCAACATCCTTCGAGACCATCGGGTCCTCAAACGCCGCAATCGCATGCTCGAGGACAAACACCGAAAAGTCCGTCGGCAGCGGCTCCGTCTTCCAAAACAGGCTCGCGAGCAGTATGAGCGCGTTATTGATCAGCACCGTATCCGCCGCCCCGGACGCAAGCACCGCGCCCATATCCCGCTGTATAAACTGCGCCAGCAGCCCCATCTTGTCCCGCAGCGCCCGCGGATCGGGGATATTCTCCGTCGCCTTCAGGACGCCAGAGAGAGACATATACGCATCGACCCTGCTCATCCGATCTCCGCCCGCCAGCTGCTTCGCTACCGACTCGAGCATCACCGCGAACCCCTGGTCCGTCAGCGGCGAGGCGTCCTTGGCGAATCCAGCTGCTGTCCGCGTGTTCACTAGATTCGCCCCGTTATACGGCTTCAGTATCGATTTTGGCGGCTTCTGGTCGCTCGAGGGGGGCAGCGATCTCAAGATCTGATTCGAGAGACTCGTCCTCTGATTCAGCGCCCGCGGCGTCTCGGCACCCCCGTCGTCGGCGACGTCCACAATCGACCACCCAACCTTCTTATGCGAGCGGTCCGACGGCGTCGAGACTCCCGCGGTGGTGCTGGCGGACTCGGCAGACGACTTGGGCGAGGCGTTGGGCGGCGTCTTGGTCCCGAGGCCCATGGACAGGATGCGGCGCAGGAGTCGTGGGCGTGGCTCTGGCTCCGGCTCTGCGGGTTCGGATTCGCGAGGCGGTGTTGGCGGGCGGGGGGGGAGCGATTCGAGAGTCCGCGTTGTGGTGGGTTGCGGCACCATGGCTGGGAGGTCCTGTTCTAGGCCGTTCCGTTGCGAGTGGTTGCCGGGGTGGATGGGGTGTTAGGAGGCCATGTGGAGGTTTGTGTGTGTGTGTTGTGTATGTGGGAGTTCCGGAGAATCGTGTGAGGTATGCTTGTGTTGGAGGATTTTTTTTTGGTCGTCGACTCCTTGTTTAGGAGAGGTAGTTGAGGGTTTTCGTGATGCCTGTCAATGCTCTGCTCTGCACGTTACTTTTTGGCGCGACGCGTTAATGCCCGTCGCCAGAACCACTTTACGCGACCCAGTTGGCTTTTTCCCAGCCTCGTCAACGGTCACGTGGAGGATTATGGGGTTTGTCACGTGGGAAGAACGGAAATATCTAAATCACGTTATTTTACGGTAACTGCGATGTGAGAAATAGAACTGTGTAATCTAAGCTTCTTTAGCTGGGAATTATTTCCACTAACACGGACAATTAGATATTCGCGGGCAATCAGCTCCCAAGTATTCCTCCGCTCATCCTCCATCGAGTATCAGGAACACCTCTCTCCTCCCACCCACAACATCCCATCCAACAATCCTTCCCTCACCACCCTCTCCATCTCATACCCTTCACCCCTTTGGTCCCAATCCCCATCCCCAGATCACCAATGTTGGATCCGTATTTAGCATATACACAAACAACATCCCCAAGATTAACCGTCACGTGTTTACCCACCAAAGTACTGGATGGCTAAATACACCACCCTACCAACACGCCCTCCCTCGCACCCCTCCCCTGCCCTCCAACACCAACGGCACTGCAGTACAGTACAACCAGCACGCTACTTACTTACATCCCATATCCCCCCCCTACCCCTTCCCTTGCCCACCCTTCTAGCCCCCGCCACATGTCTCACCCCTCCGCCTCAGCGCAGGTACATCAACCCCCCGGTCGGTATCTACACCTCGCCCGATACCCCTCGGACGTGCACAGCACGGCTCGTACGTGCTCCGCCCAGCGCACAGAAGGGAAGGTGGAAGAGATGGTGGCGTGCAATCGATGGACCGCCGGAGGGTGCCGGGACGGGATGGGATGGGATGAGATGTCGGAGCCGAGGCATGGCGAGATTAGGTAGGTAGATACGTGTGGTGGGTCGGGGCGGGCTGGGGTTGAGTTATCCAGACTTGGGATCACTAAAAGGGACGAGCCGCGTGTGGTGGCAAGTTTGCCGCTCTAGCACGCTGATCCGGATGCCGCCATGGGGTGGGTGTTTATGGGAACTGCATGCACGCAGGGTGTGCAAGTACACTGCTATCTATTGGTATGCTATATAGTATATCATTCTCCCACCGGAAACGGAACAAAACATTCATAACTCCTTTTCCTCTCCCAGCCAGCGCACGCTTCTAACGTCCTCCCATCTCCCATGCTAATGCTTCTTCGCTAGATCGGTTCGCGCAAGGCAGGTACGGTATTTGTGCTCGTGGGTTGAAGAAAGGGTTTCGACAGGGTGTTTATATCCCCGGATATGCATGCCTCCCTCTCTGCCTCCCTCTCTCTCGTCAACTTCACAACCTGCCTGCCTGCCTCCTCTGCTCTCATTTCTCCTCCCTTTCGTTCCCCTCTCTTTCGTTCTCTGAAAACGTGCATTTCCCTAACCCAACCCAACCCAACCCATCCCAATCCCATACATTTCTCAAGTAACAAACTTCATCATCGCCCTAACAGCCCTCGGATTCGGGCCTGCCCACACAACGTCAGCACAGGCCCTTCCAAAAAAAAAGCACCCCAAAACACAAAACAATTGCCTCACACAGCCAGAGCAACTCATCTCAACCCCTTCGGAACAACAAGACTCATCCTACCTTTCCTATCCCTCCTCACCGCCGCCACCGGCTCCCTCCCC
>JPKA01000277.1:0-18059 GCA_000750875.1 Pseudogymnoascus sp. VKM F-4517 (FW-2822) | reverse complement strand
ATACAACATAGCCCTTTATGGGATTATTATTTCGATCGTGCTCAACTGTGTACGTCTAAAGATGTTAATACTGTGCACGTATGTATCTCTATATTGTCGGCAAGAACGCCTACCTCAATAGTCGCTGGTCATACAACATAGCCCTTTATGGGATTATTATTTCGATCGTGCTCAACTGTGTACGTCTGAAGATGTTAATACTGTGCACGTATGTATCTCTATATTGTCGGCAAGAGACGCCTACCTCAATAGTCGCTGGACCTTCAGCCTGTTTGTCGAATGGTGGGCATGGAAGTTCAGCTGGAGTTTCAAGAACAACATTGTCTCGCGGATATGGTAACCCTTCTTGTCTTGGGATATTTGAGAGGCAAACTGTGTTCTCATAACTCGCCACTCCGCCATTTGCTAATATGAGACCGTTGCGTTTACCATGCGCTGATCTCAGTTGATGCACCATTTCGACAACAGCCTGTGTACGTATTAGATGCGGCCATGACAACATTCTTACCTTCGAATAACTTACGTGCATTGAATAATTGGCTCCCGCCCCGCCAAATGAGGTCAACCCTCCCAACAGCGTAATTGGCTTGACCCAATTTGTCTGAGGAATCCCAAGGTGCTCACAAGCTAGCTTTGGAACAATTGGGAAGCATCTGCTATTTGGTTAGGTGGCCCGGACGGTAAGAGCAAAAGGGGATAAACGGACGAGTAAAAGTCGAACATGTCGATATCTTCCTTGGTTAATCCAGAGTTTTCTAGGCCTGAGTCTAGAGCCTGTGATATAGCAGGGCTAGAATAGTAATTGGGTCTGTTATAGACTGAGGTGTTGAGCGCGATTAGCAGGACTCCATGTCGAGAGAATGGAAATCATACAATCCTCACTATCCCTAGCCCAGGCTCCTCCCAGTGGATAAATCCATTTTGACTTTGGGATACCTATCTTCTCGGCATACTCGGTTGATGTGACGATGCATGCTGCTGCGAGATCAACGAATGGCATCGCGTTCATCAGGAGAGGGTCCGGAATTAAAGTCAGCTCGTTATCAGGTTTCTCTAATAATTCTTTCCTTACAAGGCGAGTAGACCATTCGGTTCCTGTTCGATACTGTTCCAATTGTATCTTCCGTCTCGGTTTTCTCACCGTAACTCCAGGCTCTAGGATGCTTCTCGGCAACTTTGGCGAACTCCCCGTACAAGGCTGCCGACTCTTTCATGTTGTCTTTATATGACTGGTGACGGTGCGCGCGAAAACCGTTCTCGAATAGAGGGTAGACCTGAATTGGATTTCCTATGGTGTGGATCCTGCTTGTACCTGTATCGCTCATCAGCCATGGGTCGGATTTAGAAGTGAGTACGACTTACCGCTGAGTAGATCAACGGTATTTGGAGAGTACAAAGTACTCATATCTTTCCCTGGCTTGGTCCATCTAGGTGGAGGAAATTTCTTTTCCTTTTCGAGCTTTCTCACTTTGTATCTAAAGTATTAGCAAGCAGAGATGGTCCGGGTGAGATAGATCGGGTCATCATCTAACATACGTGAAGCTAGGGTTTCGCCTCCAGTCATCAGTGCCACCTTACTCTCGCCTGTGACTATGCGCCGTGCCATGTCATTCAGCAACTTCACTGGCTGGTTGCCCATGTTGGGGGTGTAATTCTTGTGCTTGGCATCTGCACCTAGTCTCTCTGACACCAGGCCAGGTAGATCATGATATGGCCATGTTGAGCATGCAACGACGTCGATGCTGTCAATATCCGACTGGAGTCTCTGCGAGTTTAAATGCGATAGATTGCAGTCAATTAATGAGAGCCTGACCGCCTCAAGCATCAGGTCTACTGGCTCAATGGAATCTTGTGCGGCCTTGTTCCTAACATCCCCAACCCCGATGATTATGGGTATGAAGCTCATTTCGTCTGATAAACGTACTATGCTGTACAGAACCCCGCAATTCTAGCATATATAATGAAGCCGATTCAATTATCTAGAACATTAAATTTGTAAAATAGCCAAAGTTTTAAATATAAGTAGCGGAATGTCAACATCGTCCAAAATGTTTGGCAACGGAATATTATCCGCTAAATGTAGTAACGACCAGACTAATATTAATGTGGAGAAGGTAATGGGGAATATCGTGTCGGCTATCTAAATGCCACAGTACACATTTTTGCATGCCTAATGAGTACACAACATGAGTTCATGGAAGTCGATTCCCGCGGAGCCAATAGCAGACGACCTCCTACATGGTGTGGGGATCCTCTGCAAGGTACCCCGCTCCTCACCAAACCCTAAATTCTCCAATTAATCCTAGCCTTGCATGGATTACGTGGAACATAAACCCCGCAACATGGACCCCATGAACCGTGCGGGGTAAGGCACGGCCATTTGAAGAAGTTACTGGTTTACTGTAGTGACACAGGTACGTCGTTGGACGGAGTTATAAGCTATGGAAATGGAAATGGAGAATGACGGATACCCGTCTTATAAGTTACTGAGCTGCCATCGGTCTATTCTACAGCTATCTGCGAGAATATTTTACAAGGCCCTACGATCATTTTGTGACCCCAAATATGGCATACTTACCTTGGAGAGATATCGAGCTGCCTGAGATAGACTTGGTTACCTTGGCTTTTGGTAAGTCGACACGTTAAGAGGACACGGCCACACAAGAATTGACGGAACTTGGGCTGATTGAATACCGGCAGATTCTCCATATTCGTGGGCTAGCGATGCGACCGTCCTCCACGTTGATGCTGCGAATGAAACCAACTACATCAACAAATCCCAAGCAAGGACTATTATAAAACGTCTGGCATATGTGTTACGCCACCAATTTGACGTCGGAAGGTCAGCATTATATCAAGATGTAGTAACTTGCATGGCATCCAACCAGATTCTTCTTCCCACAGTGTTTTTTGGGATAATTGCGGCCGGCGGCGTCTATTCTGCGGCATCTTCCTCCTTGACTCCATTTGAGTTGTCTAGGCAGCTCAAGACGAGCAAAAGCAATCTAATCATTGTCAGCGAAGATACCTTGGAAGTGGCTCTCAAATCTGCGAAAGAATGCGGCATTCCACTGGATAGGATCCTGGTTCTTGACAGCGCAAACCATCAAAGATGTCTGAGAGATACAGTCCAGCTAGAGCGGAATTACCTAAAAACCACATGTGAACTCGATTGGGCTAGGCCTACCGACCTGGATACATTGGAGAAGAAACCAATATGCCTTATGTTCTCCAGCGGGACGACGGGCCCACCAAAAGGTGTAATGCTGTCGCACACGAACATTGTGGCTCAGAGCCTTACTTGGCAAGCAACACTGCGTGATTCCCTGAACACTGCGAAGTCTGCCAAAACTGGCAAGGACGCGAAGAAATTTAATTATGGAATCGTTGCTCACCTCCCAGCCGCCCATGTTGCGGGTTCGCAGGGTTATTTTATGAATGGGACGATGGCGGGCGGTACTACATTCTGGATGACCAAGTTCGTTCTTGCAGATTTCCTTCACTACACCAAGAAGTATCGACCTACCCACATGTTGAGTGTGCCGTCAATTTATCTACAGATTATCAACAGTCCAGACGTCACCGATCATTTCCAATCACTTGTACATGCGCAAGTGGGTGCTGCGCCTATGGGACCAGGGTTACAGAGACTTGGACAGGAGAAGATTGGGTGCTACCTCAACCAATCTTATGGACTCACGGAGACGAGTGCATCGTTAACGATGACACCATGGTACCAGAATGACACTACGGGCGGAGTTGGTGCGCTACTCCCTAATAGCAGACTAAGAATAGTGAATGACAATCTCGAAGACGTGGTTGAAGGACAAGAAGGTGAATTTCTTGTCAAGGGCCCCATTGTCACTCAGGGGTATTACAATAATCCCGAAGCAACTGCGGCAATGTTTACCCCAGACGGATGGCTTCGCACAGGCGACATTGGCTTGCGGAGGGATGGGCTGTTTTATATCGTTGATAGGAAAAAGGTGAGGCATGGTCCAACGAAATAATATCAAGGGTATACGGCTAACATATCTCAGGAACTCATAAAGTACAAGGGGCTTCAAATTGCACCTGCAGAACTAGAGGCATATCTACTCAGTCATGAGGGCATTCTAGACGTAGCAGTCATTGGAGTCGAAGACCCCAAGGTCGAAAGAAACGAGGTACCACGAGCTTACATCGTACGAAAAGGGGGTGAGAAGTCGTGCTTGATTACAGAACAGGTAGTAAAGGACTATGTCGAGAAGAACCTAGCAGCACATAAGCAGCTACGGGGTGGCGTGATTTTTGTGAGTGATATTCCAAAGAGTTCATCGGGCAAGATTTTGAGGCGGGAGTTAAGAGACCATGCGAAGAAGGAAAGGCTACAGCAGAAACTATACAAGTTATAGACGTAGATAAATTTTATACATAAACCTATACATTTAGATTACATTGCCATTTATTCCCTATAATGCTGCCTAATAGCAAGATATTGAAATTGATTTCTAACGAAGTCTACAAAAGAGTCACAATTGAATAATGAATGATAGAAGTAGCCACGACTGAGAGATCCGACAATTCAAATCCATGCGATATATTATGTATTTTCTATCTTCACTTAACTAGTTACTGAGGTAGCTTTTGTGCTATGCTTGCTGGAGTTGTAGAGTCGTGTTTTAAAGTCAGTGATTGAACATGTGTGCCTTCAAAAGAAGCATGGGGTTATTTTTGTTGCATCTTTATCAGGTAGAAGAGGGATGTTCGCTGCCAGAGTCAAACAAAACCCGTTGAAGCCGAACAATTCATAAAATCCGCTTAGGTGACTCAAATAGAAACCTACACCTACGCTAGGTAGTTCCAAGGATATTTTTCCGCCCTTGTGTTTGCCACGGCAATCAAAAGCGCTTGATTTTCAATTCGTGGTACTCGGAGCTGGTGTGTGGATGCGCACGAACCTTGTAAATCCTCGGGAACTTTATCCCGTTGACTTTGAGCCGATGGGCCCGCCGCCACGAGCAGTCGATCACACTTTCCACAATTCCCTAATTCCTACTCCGTTGTTACGTTTCGTGCCTCTTTCGATCTCATTTCTATGGAGCAAACATTGGCATAGGTCGAGACGTATTTATTTCCCTTGTCAATATTGGAACCAATGATCTTGCCTCTTTCACGCTTCATACTTTGCAACTTAAGCCCCCATTATCCGCCGAATAGTCTGATACATCTCAGAAGTCGTGTAATATTTATTTCCCTTGTCAATATTGGAACCAATGATCTTGCCTCTTTCACGCTTCATACTGTGCAACTTAAGCCCCCATTATCCGCCGAATAGTGTGATACATTTCAGAAGTCGTGTAATCTGTTCTTGATACTTTTCAAGTTTTTACATCTTAAAACGAAGAAGGTCCATACAATCTACCCTCCACCAACACATTTTAATCACAATCATCTTAACAACCATGGAAGTGGTTATAATAGGGGCAGGACCTAGCGGAATTGCGATAGCACATTCGCTGAAGCATAAGCTTGGATTCAATAAGTTCACGGTCAGACCTTTTGGCTACTTTGCTTTACTACTCCATTCATAGGATTTTCTCTAACTTTGATATTCAGATATATGAGAAGCTGGATGGCCCTGGAGGAACATGGAGAACGAACACATACCCAGGATGGTTAGTGAACCAATTCATAGGGATGATACGCATGGCTAACCTTTTCAATAGTGGTTGCGACATTCCAAGCCACCTGTACTCCTTCAGCTTCAATCTCAACCCAGATTGGAGCAAAGAGCTTTGCGACCAGCCAGAAATTCTTGAGTGTTTGTAGCGCCATCGTGATCTGGCGACGAAATACTAACTATACCAGACATGGAAGCGACAGTAGACAAGTTCAATCTACGGCCCCATATGCGATTTGTGACTAGATGTCTCGGGGCACAATGGAACTCGAAAACGAACAAATGGGAGATCAAACTTCAGGACATGACAGGCAAAGTATCCACGAAAGAAGCCGACATTTTTATCAGTGCTGTAGGAGGTATATCAGAGCCCCGAGATGTCAAGTTTCCTGGGATGGAGAAATTCCAAGGACCCATATTTCACACCGCGAGATGGGACCATTCGTACAACTACGAAGGAAAGCGGATGGCAGTAATTGGAAACGGCTGCAGCGCAGCTCAGGTTGTTCCGAATGTGGTCCATAAAGTCGAGTATCTCAAACAGTAGGCATATCTACCCCGTGAAAATACTCGTACTGACACTGGGCTTTTAGATTTGCGCGGAGCCCCCAATGGTATCACGAGCGCCCTAATCGAGAATTCTCCAAGCTAGAGAAGTTCTGCTTCCGATATATTCCACTCTGGCAGAGATACCATCGTCTATCACTTTTCACGGGGAATGATGCTCTTGTTGAAACGTATGGGGCAGGACAAGAAGCCCAGCGAGTGCGCACAGCCACTGAGAATGGTGCAAGGAATTACATATATCAGAATGCACCAGAGAAATATCATCATTTCATCGTCCCCGAGTTTCCTCTAGGTAAATTACTTTCTTATGTTAGGCATATCATGGCACTAATCAAACAATGTAGGATGTAAACGGCGCATTTTTGATCCCGACTATCTAGCAGCCTTGCATCAGGAGAGTATTAGCCTTGTCAATGAAGGTATCAAAGAGATCAACGAAGCGGGTATTACTAGCGAACAAGGGACATACGAGGAGTTTGATGTTATAGTTCTTGCGACTGTATGAAAAAAAGAAAACACTATTGCATGGTTATAAGCAGCTAACGCTGGGCAGGGTTTCAAAGTCTCAGAGTTCCTGGCGCCGATGAAGATTGTGGGGCGACAAGGCAAAGAGCTCTCAGAGCAGTGGGAAGAATCCGACGGTGCTCAAGCATACTATGGAACTTACGTGCACAACTTCCCTAATTTTGCAATGCTGTAAGTTTCGCAAATGCTCTTTACAGGAAAGGTTCTAACATGGTAAAGATTTGGTCCGAATTCGTTCCCAGCCCATAACTCTGTTATTTTCGCAACGGAGGTTCAAGCGGAGTTCATAGTCAAAAGTCTGTTTAGACCTATTATAAACAACCGCGCATCGATAATAGAGGTCAGACAAGAAGCGGAAGATAGCTTCACGGCGGGCGTGCAGGCACTTCTCAGCGGCACTGTCTTTAGTGCCAACTGTTCCAACTGGTATATCAACTCCAAGGGAAAGAACTCCGCTTCATGGCCCGGGTATGCATCGACATTCTGGCGCGAGACATTTTTCCCTCGCTTCAAAGATTTCAAGCTTGAAGGTGGCTCCACGCTCTGGTGGCCGAAGTCTATTGTGCGATGGTTGTTTACGAGATTCTTTAATGCGTTGCTTTCTCAACACACAATGTCATTTTTACTGGCATTTGGGATTCTCAAAAGAGAGAGAATCCTACAAGATATGGCCAAGCTTGTAGAACGGGCACACTTACGATGAGGGGCCTCTTTGCACAGGAATTCGAGGAATTTCATTGAGTCTATAGAAATGCTGGCATATATTGTCGTTGGATTTTAGCTGGCGTGAATTAGAAACATAGAGTACTTCATTCTCTAAGCTATTTTGCGACCGTGGTCGATCGAAGTGAAGTTGTAATCTGTGAATACCGTGGCATCGATCGCAGAAGTCAGAGCAGAGGATAAATCCACCATGAGGCTCCAAGCAATTCCCAGGAGACGCGCACTGCGGTTCGGTTCCGTCATCCGCATTATGAGCGACCTTACAAACAGCCTGATAACCGCGGAACTCCTTTTCCGAAATTATGTGGGGAAGTGGGTCTACCACGTGCGTATCCACAATTGTTTGCGCTACCTTGAAAGGTACTCCACGGGGAAACTGCCCACTTGTGAACGCGATTTAGCATCATTCCTGCTTGTCCCCCAACAATCCCGCGGTCTATTTTGATATGATTATTGCATGTCAGGTTGGTCAGTCCAACTATGTTGCAGTCTGATCTACAACCGAGAAAGTGAGGGGAAGTGGGGGAAAGTGGGGTAGGACTGTCTGGAGGAGACGATAAGAGAGGCAATGGGGGGTTTGACAACCTCTCCTTGATCGATCGCACTTATACGGCATTATATTACCTACTGGGACTTCATAAACCTCGAATAGGCAGCAAATTTCGCAAAGGCGCAGACAGTTTCACAGCTTCATCTCCCACCTTAGAGCCATGGTCTATATTCCCAAGTCAACGTTTATGGTAGATGTCCAATTGATAAACACAACGACAGATATAACCGTAAAATCAAGTGACTTATTACAGCCAAAACTCAAAGGACAAGATACCCTCTACCTCCCCACTTTCGCCTTCTTGATCCGTCACCGGACCTCCGGACGCTCTGTTCTCTTCGACTGCGGATCCCGCAAGGACTGGAAGAACTTGCCTCCAGCTATTACCCCCTCTGTAGCAACTTCAGGAGTCCACATCGAAAAGAGTGTTGATGAGATTCTCCTAGAAGGAGGCCAAGACTTAAATGAGCTCAGTTCTATTATATGGAGGTAGTAATTGAGTTCCAGCGCTAGATCGAACCGTCACTGATATATTGATTTGGCAGCCACTGGCATTGGGATCACATTGGGGATGCAAGCCGCTTTCCAACGACCGTTGAGCTCGTAGTAGGACCAAACTTCAAAAAGAGTTTCATGCCGGGGTATCCTACGAGGAAGGATGCAATGTTGCTGGACTCTGATTTTGAGTAAATTTCCATCGAGCACTACCTCCCTAAGGCAGACTTCCTGACGCAACATATAGAGGCAGAAATGTACGGGAAATAAATTTCTCCGGTGATCTCCAAGTTGGAGGATTCCCAGCCCATGACTTCTTTGGGGATGGTAGTTTTTATCTGCTTGATTCCCCGGGTGTAAGTCAAATAGGTATTTTCCCTGTCTTGTTTCCGCTGACAGATTCGTACTTAGCACGCTGTTGGCCATATCGCCGGCCTTGCTCGTACGACGGTTGATACCTTCGTCATGCTAGGCGGCGACTCATGCCACTTCCCTGGTGTATTTAGACCTTCGGCACACCTTACGCTACCCTCAACAATTCCATCGACGGTTCGAATGGACCCGCGGTTCCCTCGCCCCTGCCCTAGCTCCTGCTTCACCTGCATACATCCTGTGCAAAACCAAGCCTCCTCCACGCCCTTCTACAATTTGCCGCAGGCTAAGGGGGGGTGGTATGTCGATCCGCACCGCGCACAGGAGAGCGTCGCGAGCCTCTCACAGTTAGACGGGGATGGGAATATATTAGTCTTGATAGCGCACGATATGGCTATGTTGGAAATTAAGGAGCTATTTCCGAACCATAACATCAATGCCTGGAAAGAGAAGGGCTGGAAGGAGAGGCTCGCGTGGAGTTTTTTGAATGAACTGCCAAATGATGCCGGGAGGGCGAGGAGGGAGTTTGAAGATGCGGAAAGGTTGGATATCAAGAGTCCGGATAATGAGGATTGGAGATTGAGGTAGTGCTCGGCAATGTAACTTTGTATACCGATAGAGGACAATCGAAGAAGAGCCACAGCTTATGTAGAGGAATCGTGCTAAGAGAAAAGAAGTAATAGTAGACCTACGATTCCTACCATCCTTAGTATTCCATCACGCGAAGGGTCTCAGGGATTTTGACTAACCGTAAATCTCCGGTCACGAACGTAAAATGACATTTGCCACGAAATGTCAAGTCCGAAAATACACATCGAGGCTTTCTTAACTCCTTTCCGTGGATTGTTGGGCAGTACTCGCAGTCAGCGAAGTTTCTACTTGCTTCATTCGTTGTAGGATAGAGGATGCGCGTGCGGGGTAGCGTGTGGTTGAAGTGCTTGGCATCCCCGCATTCCGGAAAGATCCATTACCCACCACCATCCTCCGTCCGTACATCGTTAATTTACATCTGCCTCTTGCCATTTCCGGTTCGTACACCTAATGCCACTCATTCAATACCGCAACATACACTATGCAGAAAGAAGGTGCTCCGAAGAAGCACATTTCCTCGGCCTGCTCGTTTTGTCGTTACCGGAAGGTGAAGGTGAGAGACCCATAGTTCTGCGAGGGGTTCTCGACAACCACCATGCCATCGATATCTTGGTATGGCAACACTGACATATTTGGCTCTATTAGTGCGATGGGAAAACACCGACATGCTCTAATTGCACACTTTATAATCATACCTGCGAATATTCTCGCAACGACAAGCGAAAGTTTGTGATAGCTCACAGGATCCTAGCACCTAGAGACTTGCTAACAACGACACCTGATAGGCTTTCCCATAAGAGAACTATACAATCACTCAACAACCGCGTGGTATTTCTTGAGAATCTTCTGAGGAGTCATGGCATTGAGGTGCCACCAGACACTGCTGTCGAGGGTGCGAATCTCTCGGCCCTTCCAGCTTCCAACGAGAATGAGAGAGGTCAAGAACACTGCTGTCGAGGGTGCGAATCTCTCGGCCCTTCCAGCTTCCAACGAGAATGAGAGGTCAAGGCGACAATGGAGTCAACTACACAGCCCTGCCAAACTTCAATGAACATGCTTTTATGGCTGAATTGAACCCAGAGTTGACAAATGCAATACAATTCGAAAAATCGATGGAGGGTCTATTTGGAATGAACGATATTGGCGATTTTCACACGGATTATACAGATGTTACAAACATCTTCCAGTCGCCCCAAAATCCTAGCCATCCGTTCTATGGTGTTAATCAAGCAGGCAATAGAACCCTTGGACAAGGAGAACAACTAGCGACGGGAGAATACGATGACATCCTAGACGGGCCACATGCAGCAGCAAGTCAGGGTGCTCCCATATTGATTCCACAACCTATTCTACAGTCTACGGATGATCTGCAGCGCGATAGTACGATCACGGATGGGCAAATTGACGGTTCCCAGGCGATCTTGGTTTCTCCATATAAGAGCTGTGCAGGAGACCAAGAAGAGCAAAGTGACGACGATGAGGTTGTGGATCAGTTATCGGCACGGATTGGTACATTCCAGATTGCTGAGGATGGTCAGCTACGGTACTACGGAGCTACCTCTAATCTTCACATCTTGCAGAACGGGTTATCTTCCATGCCACGAGCACTCCATTGATCAATACGCTTCGAGGGGGAGGAGGCATTAGCACGTGCTGGGCTCAACCAGAGGATAGATCCTGATCTTGAAAAGCACTTGGAGGATCTTTACTTTAGGTGGGAAGACCCAGCCATTCATGTCGTGGATGAAGAAATGTATTTCCTCGCAAAGAGTGCGTACTACTCAGGAGATGATGGAAACACGTTTTACTCCGAAACACTGAAAAATACAATGTACGTTTTACATTCCTAACTTAGACAACAATCTATCACTGACGCCCATTGTAGTTGCGCCACAGGCTCTCACATGTCGTCGGATGACAGGCTACCTGATACGGGCGCCGAGTTCTTCAATACCCGAGCAAAGATTAGACAACAATCTATCACTGACGCCCATTGTAGTTGCGCCACAGGCTCTCACATGTCGTCAGATGACAGGCTACCTGATACGGGCGCCGAGTTCTTCAATACCCGAGCAAAGATTATCCTGCAGATCGAAATGGATAGCCCCTCTGTGGCTACTGTTCAAGCCCTTGTTATAATGAGTGCAGTAGAAGCGGCGTGTACGAGGGATTCAAGAGGGTGGCTTTACAGCGGTGAGCGCCTCTTAAATTCCGAAGAAAAACCAAGCTTATTAATGTTTTTTAGGGATGGCTGTGAGACTGAGTGCAGACCTAGGTCTACATCGTGATCCAACCTGTGTGGTGCAGAATGGTAGTCTTTCAGAACGCGAACTCGACGTGCGCCGTTCTACATTCTGGGGCGTTTTCGTACATGACAGGTAAGTTTCGCGCACTTGGGCGCCGAGCAAGAGCTTATTGAAGATCACAGTATGTGGAGCTTATATGTTGGACGGCCTTCGAGCATCAATATCCAAGATATCTCCATATCTCGACCGCCACAAGAACATGATAGGCTAAGATCAAAAAAATGGAGACCCTTACGGGACTCGAATGAAGGGAAGCCAGGAACACATCAGGAGCATGAGGGGTGGTTCAATCCAATTGAAGCTTGCGCTGATGCGAATGTGTCGCTTTGCTTCATGATGAGGCAACTTAGCCAGACCATGTACGCCTCTTGGAATCTTGTGCATAATTATTCTTGCTGATCAATGCATAGATATTCCGATAAATCATTCTCGGATGAGGGTATCCGGGAATTGGCCGCAAGCATGCGCGTCGAGTTCACCACATGGCAAAATGCTCTTCCCGAAGAGTTGAGAGTTGACATGTCTGATGATAATCGATTCTATCTGCCTCACGTTCTTCAGTTACAGTAGGTTCGGTCCCTATCTTGGCTTCTTCTTGTCTGACATTATACAGCATGCAATTCTATACGATTTCGATACTGCTCCACCGGCCTTTCTTCTCGCGTGCCCTCAAAGAGCCCAAGTTCTCCGATGGACAACTCTCTAATCACCCTCGCAATATCTGCATCAATGCTGCACAATCTATCGTCAAGCTCCTGCGTATCTACCGCAAGCAGCATACCCTTCGCCGGCCCAATGTTCACATCGTCCACCTCATCTTCACAGCATCTTTGATTTGTATATACAACGCTTATAGCAGCAGAGGGGCGGCTGTTACGAAATGCCTGAATGATCTTCAATTCTGCTGTCAGGCCCTTGGCGAGATGGGAGAGGCTTGGGGAAATGCGACAAGAGCATTAGAGGTGATTATCTGCATCAAACGAGATTGGTTCAGCAAGATACGCAATTTGCCTCAGACGAAAAGGCGAAGTCCAGCGAGTGATGACCGTGGACTAGATGACGACAGGCGGAAGAGACGGCTCACTCAGGGTCAAGAAGAACTCTAACAAGCAAATCCTAGCAAAGTTTAATATACCATCCGCACGAGTTGTACTCTAATATACAAATAGATCATGAAGTTAATTGGCAAGTGTAGTAGTTTCCCAAGATCCTGCAGCTATTTAATCACAGGCCACTGTATCATAGCCTTTTGAAGCCAGCTAATCCTGAGTATTCCCAATCGTCACAGTTTTCAAGTTCTGATACTCCGCCAACCCATACCGACTTCCCTCTCTTCCTACGCCACTCTCTTTTATGCCTCCAAACGGTGCTTCCGCCGCGCTAATCAAGCCCGTATTCACTCCGACCATTCCGACCTGAAGTTTCCTCGCTACCCTCATCACAGTGCCGATATCTTTGCTGAAGAAGTAACCCGCGAGGCCCAGCTCTGTATCGTTAGCGAGCGCGAGAGCTTCGGCTTCAGTGGTGAAGGGGAAGATTGCCGCCAAAGGCCCAAAAGTCTCGTCGGTAGCGACGGCCATGCCTGGATGGCAATTTGTGATGACAGTTGGCTCGTAGAAGTAACCCTTGAGGTTTTCCGGCGCCTTGCCACCGGTTCGTAGAATGCCGCCTTTGCTAATTGCGTCCTTAACGTGGGCATCTACCTTGTTGACTGCGGTGGCGTTGACAAGCGGACCTTGGCTGGTGCCTTCTACGAGGCCAGAGCCAAGCTTGAGTGCTTCTACTTTGGCAACAAGCTTCGTTGTAAATTCCTCGACGACGGAGGTGTGGACGAGAAGACGGTTTGCACACTATCGAAAGTCAACTTGTTGGCTTCTGGCAGGCTGCAGATAGTCGAGATGTGAACTTACCACACACGTCTGCCCTGAGGACCGAAATTTGGACACCATTGCACCCGCGACCGCTAAATCCAAATTCGCATCCTTGAACACAATAAATGGCGCGTTACCTCCTAGCTCCATGCTGACTTTTTTCATGGTCTCTGTGGCCATTCGTGCCAGCATCTTGCCAACGCCTGTGCTGCCTGTGAAACTAAGTTTTTTAACCTTGGGGTGGGTTGCCAGCTGTAACGAGGCTTCTCTATCCTTCGTGGGGACGACGTGTAGACATGATGCAGGTATTCCCGCTTGCAATGCGAGTTTAGCAAGGGCTATGCAGCTAAATGGCGTCTCACTAGGTGGCTTAATGACTACCGAGCACCCTGCCGCGAATGCAGGCGCGATTTTGCGGGTGATCATGGCGGCGGGAAAGTTCCATGGGGTGATAATGGCACACACACCTACGGGCTCTTTAAATGTCAGGACGGTGGTGTTGTGGTAGGAGGAGGGTATGGTGTCTCCGTAGCTGCGAGTGGCTTCCTCGGCGAACCAGGCGATGAAGGAGGCGGCATAACTGATTTCGCCGCGAGCCTCAGCTATAGTCTTGCCGTTTTCTAGGGATAGAATGGTTGCCACTGTCGTTAAATCAGTCTCATTGCTTTAACGTTCATGTACAATATCTCACGGTCTTCTGAGTTTCCGAGTATTAAATTGTTCCATTTACGTAGAATTACCCCTCGCTCTTTGGCGGTAGTTCTAGAATAGAACTCCTCATAGCCGTCGTGAGCTGACTCAATGGCGTCAATGAAGTCTTGCTTGCTAAAGTCTGCACATTGACTAAGGACATCTCCCGTTGAGGGTTCGAATACGGGGAATGTCTTGCCAGAGGCAGCAAACTTCCAGGTTCCGCCGATGAGACCTTGAGAATTGAAGAGCGATGGGTCGCGGAGACTGTATTTGTTGGACTCCATGGTGTATTTTTGTTAGGGGTGGTAATTTTTTATCAACCAGAAGGAGTTTAACAATTTAGAGAGATAGAATAGTGGTCAATTTGTAATAGTAAATATATTTATTAATGGCAAATTTCATAGTATATGCCTCGGATAAGGACATTGACGACGGAGAACGACGGAGGAAGTGTGGGGGAAGTGTGGGGGAGGTGGAGAGGCTTCGGAAACGATATCCGTCCACTGGTTGCGACGCTAAAGCTGTCGAATTCAACGGACGCTGTCCCCTTACCCCATCCTTGATGAAAACGAGACGTTGGTTCCCCAACGATCACTGTTAAAACAGGGGGCTCTTGGCTTAGTTCCCGTTAGGGGTAGCATTAGGTTACTGGCGAAATTGTGAAAGGTGAGTGTTGTCAGTTAATTGTAAAACTATAATTGCTACTTTTATAGTAATAATTATTTAATGGTAGTAGGTAGCATTAGGTTACTGGCGAAATTGTGAAAGGTGAGTGTTGTCAGTTAATTGTAATACTATAATTGCTACTTTTATAGTAATAATTATTTAATGGTAATAATGGTTATTATATAACTATTCTGCTACCTTTATTTATTTCGATATATCTGTAGTAAGGTATATTTGAAGGTTACGAATTATTTAGCATTATTATAAACGCAAACAAATAACTTTACATCTATCTTTCCTTTAATTACACCTTCTTTTATATAATATTTTAGCTGAGCTTAGTGTATTGAAATCTCTAGATTAACATTTGGTGATAAATGTAAAGTTATTGTTACTAAGATTGTTAATTTAGGTATATCTATTTTATTCGTATTTCAACTTTCAACGTTACAAATTATTTACTATCATCATAAATATATAGAAATGGCTCCACATCCATCTCTCCATTCTTGCACCCTCTTTCACATTATACTTTCGAACCTCAAAATCATCTTTGCACAATATACTTCTTCCATTATCTGCATTTTACGTATCCCCTAACTACCTCACTACCCCCTTTCACTATAAAATCGCAGACGCCTCCCTGCATTCCGCGGCGTTATAAGGAGTTGTGAAATTCACTCTGCTGTTCAATCCCATCTGCAATGGCTAGAAGTGCTCACCTACATAGTCGCTTCTTCTGCATTACTACACCATACACACACAGTCGCTCCTTCCTTCTTTTTTACGCTACTACGCTATACACCCCACACCCTCTTTGTTGGGCACACTGTGTCTGCCTGTTGCAAACAACTTTCATTCACTGTAATTGACTATACGACCTCAATGGCCATCCCTTGACTTTCCTTCTTTTTTACGCTACTACGCTATACACCCCACACCCTCTTTGTTGGGCACACTATGTCTGCCTGTTGCAAACAACTTTCATTCACTGTAATTGACCATACGACCTCAATGGCCATCCCTTGACTGTGATTCTAGATTACCTTCAACAGACATCAAAGAGTTGCGAGTGAGGGGTAACTGCAGGTCGAAACGGCTTTGACAAACTGCATTCTTGAGCAGCTAATCGAGCTCAGTCAGGCTAAACCACAAAAAACGAGTCCATCCATCATGACACAAGAAGTCTAGACGGGCCCATCAAACCAGTGGATGTTATCCCCTTTGCCGCAAGAATGTTTACTATGCCCGGAGGACGGAGACTACCAAATCACAAAGGGAGACTACCAAATCACAAAGCGCCCAAATACATCCGCCATGGAGGAAGTTCCATCGCCATTCCGGGACAAGGTGGCTCTGGACCAACTGAAAAAGGGGGGGAATAATACTATAATTGAACAACCTGAGTTTCCAGCCTCCAAGCCCGCCTCTTTCCAAACATCACCAGGACCAAGGCTCCCACTAACGTCAATAACCATTTCACTGAGCTCCCCAACGCCGCTTGCTTTCAGCGGACCGCGCCGAAATACTTCTATCAACCACACACCCGCGTATTCTAGCACCTCGTACCTGCCCCGGATACCTTCTATTGACACCCCTTCAGCCGCAGACTTGAAAGGCAAATCAACCGCATACCCAGTCTATGGCGTCCCCACCTTCCCCACAGCAGCGCCCCCAGGAAATAGCAATGAGGCATTAACAGAATCGCGTACGTGGGGCGAAGAAATCCCCAGAGAAATGGAAATACACCCACCCAAGGTCCGGCAACCCGTCGCCTCCCAACCGGCGCCCCGACGCGGACGCGGAATAGGTGGGGGACAACCACAACCTCGTCGATGGGCCGTGAGAGCCAAATCGGCGGCGAGTTCAATACCAGGTTCTTCCCCGATTCCAGTACCGTATCGGCGAATAGAGAATGCCCAAGGGAAACCGATATTTCGGAAAGCGGAGCATGATAGGGAGGGTCTGGCGGGTATGATTGGAGTGACGAGAGAGGAGTGGTATCTGGGTCTGCGGACGCCAGTGTACGCGCCACCAAGCGACGGGATGAGGCTACGAGTGCTCCAGAGTGAGAGTGAGATGGCGAAGAAGATCGCCTGGGTGAAGGAAACAGTCGGTTACCAGGCGCGTCGCGAGGAGGAGGTGGAGTTGGAGAGGCGTGTTCACGCGGATATAATGAAAGTGGGGTGGGCGGCGTTTAATGAGAGGTTGAGGGCGGAGGAGGTGATGATGGGGATACCGACTCTGGACATTCCTGTTTTGAGGATGGATGGAAGTGGAATGGGATCGAGAAGCAAAGACAAAGCAACTTTTTAGTCAACTGACTGATGCTGTTAGTCCATACTCAGGGGAAGCACGCTAGGCCAGCTCGGACCGCATGGATCAGCAGCCGATGGGAGGTGTGGCGAGTGAGAGTAGTTATGGGACAGCCAATCCGACACCATCCAATTTAGGAGGAGAATATAAGATGGGTATAACGAGAGAGAAGGGATGGCAGAGATGATAGGGCCAACTGAGCCTACCTCGACGGCCAAAGAAAGCGCGGCAGTCGGTCGATCGGATGGGACAAGAGAGGCGCCGATTTGTGTCGACTCCAGTTCCGCGGGAGAAGATGGATCTGACGAGAGCAAAAATGGTGGGGAGTTATTTGTGGTGCGAGTGATTTTCGTCTCGTCTTGACCGCTAAGGAGGATATGAGGTGGAGGAGAATTTGAGGTGGGAAGAATTTGAGGTGGGGTAGAATTTGAGGTGGGGTAGAATTTGAGGTGGGGTAGAATTTGAGGTGGGGGAGAATTTGAGGTTGGGGATGCGAGTGGAGGAGAGGAGGGGGAGAGGGGAGGGAGGCGAAGGAGCGGCGAGGATTATATGCTGGTGAGGGAGGTGCATGCATAGGAACAGGGGTAATTGGGGACGGTTGTATACTATAAACAGAGGTAGGCGAACAGAATGAGAATGTATTTGAACTGACCGCGCTCAATCCTGGTTGCTCCGCTCTGCTTCCCCCGACGCAACTCAAATAGAAGAGGGGAATAATTAAA
>JPKA01000275.1:0-30641 GCA_000750875.1 Pseudogymnoascus sp. VKM F-4517 (FW-2822) | reverse complement strand
GTGGGGGATTCGTGGGGGAAGAGTTTGGGGAAGGCAGTGCTGGCGGCGGGGATGGCGAGTACGACTGAGGCGGTGCTTACGGGAGGGAATGATAATGTCGTTGTGCCGGTGGTGTTCTGGCTGTGTGTTAAGGGGTTGAAGATTTAGGGTCTGGTGCTTGATGCACTTGGGACGGACTATATGGGAGGGTTTGTTCGATTGATTATGGCAACCCTCTAAAAAGGATTGGATATGGGGCGGTGGATTGTTGGCGCTATGGATATATGAGCTCTTTCACAAGGCTATGGATATACGGATATGGGCAGTAGATATTAGATTAATACCACATATTATATAATTACACTTTGCAACATATGTGTCTAACATACATTCTATCTTGCCCCTACAAACCAATGTCCATTTATCATATGGCATCACAGCACACCGGATAAACATTTTTCCTGCCCAAAGCTCGCCCCGCCATACCACCTGCCATAGACATAGCTTCCACCTCACTACTCCCACCACAAACCCCACCATGGGAGGCGACGACTACTCCTCCGCCATCGGCGGCGGCCTCAAGCTCAAAGGCTCCAAGCCGTCGGGCATCAAAAAGAAGAAATCCAAGTCCTCCAAATCCGCCGCCGCTTCCACATCCACCACCAGCACCCTCACCAAGCGCGCATCATCCGCCTCCCCCGCCCCCGCGGCCACCACTTCCCTCACAGAGTCCAAAGAAGGGGCACCCCCAGCTACGGCGAAAGATGAAGAAGACGCGCTCTGGCGCCAAGTCGAGGAGCGTGAGCAGGAGCAGGACTACAAGACGCCTACTGAGAAGCGGCATGAGGAGATGCGGAGGAAGAGGTTGGAGGATCGATTGAAGAGGGAAGGGGGGGGGAGGACGCATAAGCAGAGGGTGGAGGAGCTGAATAAGTATTTGAGTGGGCTGAGTGAGCATCATGATATGTATGTTGTCCTGTCCTTGGGGGTGTTTGGGGGAGGGGTGGTTGTGGTGCTGGAAGGGTTTGCTAACGATGTCTATACAGGCCCAGAATCGGACCGGGATAACAGGAGGGTGGTGGGTTTGTGGGAGGGCTTGTTATGGTGGTTGTGCGATGGAGTTGTGGGTGGGCGGTTATGGATTTGAGGGGCGCAAAGGGTGTTTTTATGATACTCGTGGATCAAAATATATGGCTGGTTTTGGACGAAGCATATCTGTGTCGTATAGGTTCACACGGCTGACAATACGAAACAAAGATTTCACACTGTGAGCAAATACGTTTTGTTTCGTCAGTATAAATTACAGTTGCGATTTCCGCCTCAAGACGATATTGCCTTTCCCTCCCATTTCCTTCTAATAAATCACGCCAAACTAACCCCCCAAACCCGCCGCCCACGCTATGCTGTAAAGGAGTGTCGTTACATCGTTTTCATGATGATGTCGTTAATTCTGCGCCGTAATCCCGCTGATTCTTGAAAGGAGTGTCCCATTTGATTCCCATTTTGTGTATACCCATTGCAACTGTGTGCTATTCTCCGAAATCCGTGAAACAATTTGTCTTCCCTGCTTCGTTAACCCATTCCACGTCGCCGCGCTGCAAATGCTGCCCTCACATGGTCTGATAGACTCTTGTCGAGCAACTATAGTATAGCCACCAAGCCGATGAATGAAATAAGCCCATATCCTAGAACACCAACCACATCGAAGCTGGAAGCCCCGTTCCCCTGCAAAGTGGGAATCACAGTCGGCCCTGGATTACCTTCCGTAGGTTCGCTCGCAGGGACCACGGTATAGGCTGTGATGGTGCTCACTTTACCGTCAGGACCAACCGTCGTGTATGTTGTTGTCTGCGTCTGTGAGGTGTGTGTCTCTGGTTGGCGTGTTGGGGAAGGAGTTGTGGGATTGCTTTTAGTCGGGGTGCTGGCGGGAGGGGTGGTGGTTGGCGTCGGCGTCGGTGTTTCGGGTGTGGAAGTTGGAGGAATTTCAGTTGAGCTGTCGGTTGGTTCTGGGGTTTCGGTTGTCTCAGTTGTGGGTGGAGGAGTGTCCGAGGTAGTTGTCTATAATAAAATGGTTAGAGAGGGTACTTGAAGGTATATTAAAGATTTACACGTAGTAGTGTTAAGCTTTATATGAACGAAGGAGGGTTACTCACTGGAGGAGGCTCGTTCGTAGTTGGGGGCACAACAATAGAAGTGGTAGTATCCGGCGGATCACTTATAGACATCGTCGTCGTGGTAGTTGTCCCATTGGTATTCTGACGTTTGACAAGCTCAACCAAGTTCGTCGCCGCAGCAGCTTTATCGCTGTTAAGAAACTGAAATGCCGTGTTGTCCCTGCCATTCGTGCCGGGGTGATATTTGCTTGCAATGTACTGCTCTAGGGCATCATGAAGCTCTAGGTCGTCGGAAATCGTAGCCAGAAGCTTGGTGAACTGGATTTCGTCCTCCGTTGGTGCATGGTGCTTGCGGACCTGTACTACAGCCGCTGAAGCATATGTGACAGCGAAGACGGCGAAGATCGTGAAGCATATGAGAAAATTCCGGAAGGAAGGCATCCTGGTCGACGTGATAAACGCTGGCACTTTCAGCCTCGCCGCAGATCCTTGGCTCTCGACCCGACTATTTTGTAGACCTTCCTTTTCGTCGAAGTACTGAGATTCGATTCCGGACAGCCGACTTCCAGCCTCTAGGTCTTTCTTCTCGTCAGCGTGAGCCATATTTTCCGTGTAACTACTCCGAAGAGTGAAGTGGACAAATAGTGCTGAATCCCAAGAACAGCCGTGGAATGCTGAGGCCAATTGAACGTGGAGCCAACCAGCAGGGTGGCTGAAGTTCAGCTCGGTGTCCGTGCCAGCCTATGAGCGGTCTGATGCAGCAGCGTGGATAGTTGGCAATGAGAACACGAGATAATTGGCAGTGGTGATGTGATGGAAGAAGCAACGCGTGAAGGTAGATAGATAAATGTTTTTTTAAAAAAGCATTGGTCAAGAAACAAAGCAAACAAACAAAATCATTATGGAACCAAGAAGTGGAGGCCGCGGGGGAGGCTGAGTGAGGGTTCGTCGTATATTGAAATAGTTGCGGGCCTCGTCTCACTCACCCTGTTTCTAATTGTAGACGTACCTTTCCTCGTAATCTTTTTGTGCCAGCATATATTGCAGCACAATGGTGTGCTGCTTCGTATACTGCAAATCCTCCTAGCCAGTGGATCTACAACCTGGGATAAGCAGCGCGGGGGATCAATCGAGAGATCTTTCTTTCTCCGGCGCTGGAACAAGGAAAGAAGACGAGCAAGGGTGAGCGAACGAAGGTGAACGAAAGAGAATCGATAACGACGGTCAACGAAGATATGCAAAGAAGAGGTCTTGACACGATTTTCAAAGCTTCATATATATCCACAGAAGCACAAATCCCAAAGGCGTCCTATGTCATGACTCCACAGCTGAACCGAATCGCTCTTCCAGACAAAATTCCGATCCCACAAATTCCCCGCCATCACTGAAGCTGACGTTCGTCATGGCCACAAAAGACCACACAAGGAAGCAGGAAGCGACAACTTCCCTATTGCCGATGTATGGAAGGCTCGAAGCTTGGTAACACCTCCAGCTCAACATGCACCTACCTCTCCACTCGCCAACCTTGCTTCCCAGCCATCGCTCGTGCTCTAGCCCTGGCCACTGACGACCCGCCAGCAGGCTCTTAAGCCCCAAAAACAGGGCGCTGCAGACCTTGCCGAGTCTGCCGTGGAGATCGATTGGCCTCGAACTCCAGCCTCTTTTACGCATTATCCCTCATACCATACACAGCGCTCGGTGAGTCCACGACGACGAGTGTACCGAGTATCGTGAAGACGCCCTTTTTTTATTTTTATTTTCCTCGCCAGGAGATAACTGACCTGTCACCACTAAACCAGTCTCACCCTCCCGTGTCCCCCTCGTTGACCTGTCTCTGTCTCAGCTGCTTCCCTCGCACCACCTCATGCCAATTGGCCAAGCACCCTAACCCGCTCCACTAGCAATCCAGAACCTGTCCTGGACCTGCCCCGCACCGAACAACCCCCGGCCGCCATCCAATCGAGATAGGTTCGCTCGACCCCACCTAAACACCACATACATCATGGCTGTGCGCGCGCCGCATTGGGGGTGACGGTATATATTTAGACATGAAACGTTGACGGAGGGAGATAAGCTGCGCTGGCAGCGTAGGGACGAACGAGAGGGTTGGGCACGCGGCTGCTTTCAGGGTCGTGAGAGGATGGCGGGAGGGGGCCCTCGTATACGGTGTCACCACTGGGGTGGGTGGCCGGTTTGGGAAACGAAGCGGCACGCTGCGTAAGATATGGCGTGAGGTATGGTGTGAGGTATAACTGGATACATTTTTGGGCCAGCTTTCTGCCGAGCGAGAAGGAGGCTCCTGCTGTTTCGTTTGCCGGGTCCAATCTACACGTGCTTTACTGGTCTAACTTGCCAAAAGGGTCACATTTTATACATCATAATATCAGGGACAAGGTTCCCGAGGATGAATCATTGGATTAGATCCTGTCTAATTCGCCTACCCAGCCCCCCTCTAACCCACCATCGCTCTCTCTCCCCCCTAAATCGCTCTCTCTCGCCCCCTAACTAAAGGGGCATAAACCTTGCCCTACATCTCGTCCTTTCCTAACCCACCTATTCGCAGAAAGTGTTTACACTAATCCACAAAACCATCTCCATCTCCTCTTCGCAATACAGGCTGGACAGAAGCCCTCTTGATGCTTAAGCTTGAACCGGTACTCCGGGCAGTCCATGCCTGGAGACCTAGAGCGCAGGGAGAAGCGACATGGGGCCGTGGTCTGGGTGATGTGCCTACAGCGGCTCCACTGCGTGTCTATCTCTGTGCACATGTTGTCAGTAGCTGTGAGTGGCGGTGCGTACTGAAACTGGCGGCTTACCTGTTTGCTCGTCGAGGTGTCGAAGGGGGTGCGGAGGAGGAAGAACGAGGAGAAGGTAGGTGAACTGTCGGTATATCTTGAGGATCCGAGGAACAGAAATGGGGGGAGATTTCTCGCCCTTATATATACACGCGGCGGGCCTCTGGTCTGGTCGGGTTTTGAGTTTTGAAACTTCGTGGATATATACCATTGTTTGGGTGAACGAGGGGGTGGCGAGATAAAGAACATTGTTTAGGAAGAATATCGCTGTTCAGATCAAGGCAGGGAATCAGATCAGTAGTGTATCTGGCATTATCGAGCGGCTTTGTTCATTTTATCAATCCATCCGATGATTTATTGTCTCCTGAGCGGACCATAATACATCAGATTCTCCGTTTTTCTTAGGTTCTGAGTTTCCGTATATGCCACCTTCGACATCTGAAATATATGCGCCATCAATGAGAAAGAAGTAGTTTCATGTCGAGAGCGGGGAGTTGCACAACGCCATGAATCGCAGTCCGGCCCTTTTCCAGCAACTACCAGTCTAAACTTCGCCTCCCTGGTTGACATTGTCCAAACAGCCCCTTTGTTCTCATTGTTCTCATTGTCCCATGCCACCCAGAGTAATTCAACAGGCGCCTCTGTTCGCTCGGAAGGGCTGTCCGTGGTAGCGATATACAACCCAGTTCTGCGGTAGTCGGGTGCAGTGCAACGCCCTTTTTCAAGCTCCCATCGTGAGGAAGGACAAGCATCATCAATCCTGCGCGTTTGCTACAGGAGAGATGCCATTTTGTAAAATGCCTGAATACTCCACTCAACCGAGCTATGACTCCGCATTCTTGACCTCTTTGATCGATGTTGTTGCACCACTTCCACCATTTTCAGCCGAAACTTGCGTCAGTGGCCGTAATCCCGGGCTTGCCGGAGCGCCAATGGATCGCCGAGAGTGTCCCGAGTTGACGGAGACATTCCTGCGTAAACCGCCAGGATGCCTTGGGTTATCACCCCCTGCACTGGCATTGGACAGCGATCTGCTGATGCCGCTCTTCTTGGTGATTGAAGTCGGGGTTGCGGGTGGTGGGGTTCCTCCCTTCTGCACGTCCTGCACCGTCTTCTCGTCAGCGGCTGTGCCGCGCATGCCGATTAGGAAGTGATCTTGGTTCTCGATCAAGAAAACCAAGACGTTTTGGTTCAGATGGTACTCTTCTGGAGCCATGTCGTGCTGGGGATGAGAGAGCATCCCCGGCTGGAAGATTGCGGCCAAGTTAGCCGAGTCCATTCGGTTCTCGTCAGACTTCGATGAGAAAACGGCTAATAGATCGAGGATATATAGCAGTAACTGGCGGTTCAGAGGCGGTAGCTCTGTAATTAGTTGTTGATAGGTCTGTATTATGCCATTCGTGTCCTCGGGCGAGACCACTTCTTGCCCCATGACGCTGCGAAGAGGGGCACGGAAATGATCGTATAGGTCCAGAGGAACAATCGGTTCCGGAAGCTGGTTTAGATAACGCCGGAGCACGTTTGCTGCGTCATGAACGGTGTATCCATCCCAGTCAAGGCCCTTTCCATAGCGGTCAGGTGCGTCGAAGATCGCGCGCAACTCCTTGATACGTTTTTCGGAGCCACTCATACGGAATATGCCTTCAACATTGGTGGCTACATTACAATCAGCCATGAATGCAATAGCTGCAAGGGGATGAACTGACCTTTCTCCTTCAAGTACACACCGCACTTCGCCACAACTATAGGCACATATCCGTAAATATAGCTGTTCCCTTCTGCATCAACCAAGGATATCGCAACGTTCGCATATGTAATACTTTGTCGCAAAGGTACACCAAAAATGCCAGCCGGTTGTTCTGCTTCATGCGATTAGTTTATGTCGTATTTATAAAAAGATACAGAGAGTGCGCGGGGTGGTGCGCTGCAACTCTACAAAGTGCTAGTGGAAATGCCTCATTACCACTTGGGAGAGCTTGCCTGCGCGACCACGGTGCGCAGGAAAGGTAGAGGCAGGATTGGAGGATGAGGCTGAGACAACTGGTGTGTACCTTGGGTCTCTTGGTTCTTCTGGCTCTTAAAACCTTTCCACCATGACTTCAGATCTCTCTTCGTCGGGGGCGAGGCTGCTGGCGGAGCAGGGGCGCTCTGATGTGTGAGTGGGAAATTCCGGAGCGTCTTGGGCTGAGGCTGCGGGTATGGCTGCTGGCCCGACTGCGCGCTATGGCTGGAGGACATGGCGGAGTTTGCTCAAGCTTTGCGGTGAGCAAGAGCTAAGAGCCAAACTACTACAATCGCTCGCAGTTATAGAGACGATATCGAATGTTGGTTGTGGGACTGGGTTGGCGCTGTCGCAAATTGAAGCCTGATGCTACTTAAATCTGGCCGCCTGTATAGATCTTGAACATGCGGGACTGTGTCGCCTGGAGTGTAGATGGTTTGTTTTGGCTTAAATATTGGATTCAGAGCCGCGCGATTAGGCAGAAGGTCTTTCCCCCAGGATTGCGATGTGTAGAGTGGGTGTTTGCGGGGTGGAGAGTCAGTGTCGCGTTTCCGAGCGTGGGGTTGGTTTGTATGCGACAAGGCGAAAACGGTTCAAATCGGGGACTGGTTGAGTCGCCGTTGGGTATAGAATAAGTAGCTGTTGGCGCAAATGGTATGAGACGCTCCCAAATGTCGAGAATGGTCGGAGAGATTTTGGATAGAAAGAATGGTCTTCCTATTTGTGATGGCGGCTATTGGGGGAAGAAGTGGAGGAGTAAACGCTGAGGGATAGAAGTTCCAGCCGCTACAGAACTCTTAACCGGATTGGGCGGTGCAGGCGGTTCCAGCGAGTGGTGGGTGGGTTGCCGATGTTTGGTGTACCGTACCTTAAAAAACGGGCTTTGCCGCCTGGATCCAAGCACAACGACGAGCAGAGAGCACACCGAGCTATGAGGTATGAGGAATTGCGGGGGGAATATAACAATATCATCAAAGACATAAACTCATAAAAGGTCGAGTCGAGCTTAATTATGCCATGTTACATATATATACACACTATGCACTATGCAGTAAATGGCTCTGTAAGATGACGCCGGGAGGATTAATATAGACAGCGGAGTTACACTTACCTACTTTCTTGCCTGCCAGCCCGCTCAATCAAGCTCTGTGCCGTCTCCTATCAAAACATCCCAGTTACCGGTATCTATAAATCCAAAAATCCAGATATAAATAGAAGTATAAAATACATGGCCACGCATTCAACCTCCATTTTCGAGGGGAGGGGGTTGTACCTCTTTTCCTGTATTATCTGTACTTTCTGTAGGGGCCGCCGCTTTGAGGGGAAATTTGCTGTGTCGTGTGTATTTGTGGCGGGGTATAACGCACGCAGACGTGAGAATGGCGGGTGTGAGAACAAGGAAAGGCGCAACTGCAACTGGACGCCAAGACGAGGGAAAAAAAAGAGATATGAAACACGGAAACACGAGCTCATCTGATGTGCACTGCATGAAAGCAGCATCATGGTGCAGGATATGCAGAAGATAGAGAAAATGTGAAGAATATGCAGCTTCCGCGGAGGGATAATCAGTAATAACCAATAATACTGCCTGCAAAGTGCAAAATGCAAAATGAGTAAATATATCTCACCCCTCCTCGTCAGATAGAGTAACTGATAGACCAACCGTCATTCTGGCAAAGTTGCGGCCTGAATATCAGCCTGAGGACACCAGGCCGGGGACGGACTGACTGATTTTCCCGTCCCCCCTCCCATTGGCTTCATTCGCGAGGTCCAAAGCCAACCCAAAATGTCCCAACGCTAGCTGGTACGTACCGCTAACTCAGTCGACGCTAAACTCGAGGAACTGACGAACGTTCAAGCTTCACAGGATTATATCACCATACAAGCTTCACACTACCATCTATACCATCCCCGACCACGAACTCTTCACACCCACCTACACAATCCCCCCAACCAATACACAAATATGGACGGGTAAGCAGTTCACCCATCCTACTACTGTCTCGATTGATGCCCGTCGGCATGGCAGGGAGGATATGGAAAATCACATAGCCGATCCTAACAGCCTCCCCTAGACTCGGACTCAATGCCTCGGAGCAGCGCGAATTCCAGGCGCGCATGGAGCGTAAGCAGATGAAGGAGTTCATGAACGTACGTCTACCCCCCTGTCCCCCATCCCCAAGCCACCACATCAGTCGGAACATTGCCGCCAAATATCCATGTCATCCACCACCGACAATCTCATCATCAGATGCTAACGCACTAAACGCAGATGTTCTCCGGCCTCGTCGACCGCTGCTTCGACTCCTGCATCGACGACTTCACCACCAAGTCCCTCATCTCGCGCGAGTCCGGCTGCGTCAACCGCTGCGTGCAGAAGTTCATGGCTGGCAGCGAGCGGATAGGACAGCGCTTCTCGGAGCAGCAGGCGCAGATGATGAACGCCCCTAAATAAGCGCCTAATTCCGGGCCCTGGGGAAGGAGAGGAGAATGAGAGAGAAGGTGTATTGTACGATAGATGTGTGATGTGATGTGTGTGTTTTGTCCGCATATAGATGGTCTGGATTGGATGCCGGATGGATGTAGGAAGTAGGAACACGGGAAAAGGATGGGGTGCTGGGCTTGGTGGGTTTTGAAGGAACCCGGAGAATGTCGGGTGTCCGATAGGTTGTAGGATAGATATACTAGATGTATAAAACTCTATTAAACGGTCTGAAAGGTTCACCTAATGGGTGGGTGTTGAGAGACTACGAGAATAGGGGACTTCACGGCACGTAAAGCAATATAAAAACACATTATGTATCATCAATAAACTTAATATGCGTGTACAACTATGAAGATGATGCACCACAACTCCCAGACGACGCCGCCAGAAAATTCAGGCTTGGTCCGTTACGCAACATTCTTTACGCACGATATAAACACCAATGTATCTCACACATATTTTCCAACCCCATGCCAACCCAGTCCCCCCAAATCCCCCCTATCAACCCTCATTAAGTTGCGTCAATACATCCTTCAACCCCAGCAGTTCATCCACCACCTTATCCTCCAGCTTCCCCGTCCTCTCCAACTCCGCTTCCCTCAGTCCTAGCGGCACAATCCGCTGGCTCAGTAATGCCCGGCTGCTCAACCAATACTCGACGCTCTCCAGCACCGTCGTGGCGTCCCACGGTATCGCCAAGATGCCCGACACCTGACTCCGGCAGCTATTCAGGATCATCGTCAGCAGCGCCAGCGAATGCGCCTCTGACACTGTCAATAGAGCGACACGGGTCTCCCGCCTCGTCCTACCAGGTCGACGCTCGTCATCGCTCGAATCGAGCGAGTGCTCCGCCTGCTCCAGCAAGTTCGGGAACTGGCTCAGGAAAACCGCGACCTCAGCCGCGATGCTAGTCTCGAGGCGCGCGAGCAGATTCAGGAGCAGTGGTAGGATACCCCGCGCCCAGATATTGTAACAGCGTATCGCGCCGGCGGAGTCGGCAAAGGGCCCGACGTTGGCGCGGCGCATGTACACTGTTAGAGGGGCGGAGGAGAGGAGGCCGAGGACGCCTTCGACGGCGAGCTGCTCGGCGATCTCGGGGATGGTGGAGAGCTCGAGGAGGAAGAGGATACTGAGCTCGCCGTAGATTGGATCGCCGTCGACGGCTAGTTTGTCTGCCCACGAGAAGAGGGCGGTGGCCATGCGGGCTGTGCCGTGCTTGGAGAGAATTGCTTGTATCTCGACGGTTCGAACCTCCATGCCGGGCATCAAGAGACAGTTTTGCAGGATGGCGGTGATGATGGCGATATCATCGGGCATGATCGAGCCGGATTGCTGATGGAGAGCCGTTGCTAGGTCTCGGAAGCCCTGCCCAACAATTTTATCGAGTATGTCCAAGGCGATAGTTAGGTTTGCTATGGAGGCTGCAGGAATGGCATTCAGAGACGAACGGAATTGCTGATCTGATGCATCCCTCCTTGTGTGGATCCTCAGCAACAGGAAAAGCACCTTTAGCAACGTCCTATAGTACGCAGCAGCTTCCGGTCCATTTGATAGGGCCAATTCAAAAGTCGTTTCCAGGTCGACAATGGCCCTCCAAGCAATTGGAAGGAGCTCCTTCAGCATTGGAGTGCCCGGGTTTGTTTGCAACAGCTTCTGTAGCAAGGTCAACGCGAAGTCTGCCCGGGTCTGGTTTAGTCGCGAGAAGATAGCCTCGGGGGGCTGGCTCCTAGTATTGGATATCAGACAGTCCCGGGCAATTTCACATGAGATCGTGGCGACGGATGGACCAATGTCTGCTGTCCCACCAAGGTTGTGGCTCAGCTCAATGGCAAGCATTTCCCAACCACGAAGAAGAGACTGAATTTTATTAGTTGATAGATCCAGTATAGAGTGGCGAAGAACTTACTATTTGCGCATCGACCACGGAGAGGTTGACATTGGCCTTTATGAGCTCTTGAATAATGCCGTCGCCCTTTTTGCCCTTCCACGCCTGGTGGAAACATAGCATCTTGTTAGCCAGTTCTATGTTGTAAAAATAGTCTTGGCCAAGCGTTTGGGTTTGAAGTTGGGTGAACTTGAAACTCTGCAGGCTGCAGCCAGGGTAACGAGCTTCCAAATTCCTCTTAAGATTGCTCTGAAGTGAGCTATTATAGGCTGGCGCTGCAACACCACATCGAATGAAGTATTTCAGCTTGGGGAGTATATCTTTGACCGGGGTAACGTTTCCTAGCTGCCGCGAATGATAAAGATGCATAGCTAAGATTTCAGCGATATATGCAGCCATACGTGCTTGGAATGCGCCCTCAATCGAGCGTTCAGTATTTGCGGATGCAGCCAGTGCCTCGAAGCCACTAACATGATCCAGTAGCACCGTGTTGAAGTCGGAATTGTTCAGAGCGTCTTTCATGGCCCATGGCCAGTAATTTTGAGCCAGGGAAATAAATTGTAGAATAGCCAGAGCCCGTGGCATTGGTGTTTGTTTGATGTTCGATAGCTCCTCTAGGGCAATGCTTATTAGAGATTTTGAGGTGGTAGTTGCGCCATTTGCGTTTCCTTTCAAGTTATCACGGGGGTTTCTGCCCGTAAGAAGATAGATGGCAAACCACTGCTGACGGTTGCTAACAACGGCAGACAGCAGGTTCCATATTGGAATAACGTGGTAATCGCTGTTCAGTGGCTTTCCTAACTGCATCAGCATGTGAAGGAAGTTTTTTGATGTTTCTTGTCCAAGATGGGCAAGTAACGAAGGCGGCTCTCCAGTGTGTGCAGAGGCGATAATTACAAGCTCTTTGAGTAGAGTTGTGACAGGAAGTCGATACGCCAGATTAACAGCATAAAGTCTAGCAATGAGCGGTGAAACTTTGAAAAGTTGGCCTTCTAGCTGAGACCCTGATCGTTCAAGTAGGGTGCCGACTTTTACCAGAGTCTTCGTGAAGCTAAGGATTGACTTTACTTGTGCAATCCATAGTACACAATATTGGTTCCGGACCGTCGACTCGGGGGTTGCGAATCCGTCTAAAAAGCCTCTGAATAAAGCTTGGAACCGGAGAAGACCTGACGTTGGCGATAGGAAGGTTTCCACTACTTGGCTCGCTGCGGGACCCAGTGACGATGAAAGATTTGAACCAGACGATGGGTCCTCGCCAATTCCATAGTTATAATGCAGCAACTTATCGAATATAGTTGAGATATGCTTCGACAATAAGAGGCGCTGCTCCGGAATCGCGTAACGCCAATTGCAAGCACTTTCAAACACCCCAAGAAGAGTCTTGGAATACGATGCAGTGACCTTTGAAAGAACATGATCCGGGACGCCAGTTCCTAAATCATCGGTGCTGCCACTCAATGCACTAGATTTCAAGCCACCTTTCCGGAGAACAGCATGTGTGACCAAGTCTTCAACCAACGCTCCAAAGAGATGGACGGACGACAGCAAGAAGTCAAACTTTGCGTTTACAAACTCGATGCCAGACAATATGGTCGTAAGACGACCGCTACGGCCTTCTTGATCAAGCAAACCTGACCGGGCGATCAAGGGCCACACCCTTCCAGGAAGAACAGGCACCAGCGCGTGAATGAATTGGACGCAGGCATTGAGAAGATCTAAATTCGCTTCGGAAGCTGATCCACCGGCTTGTCGTTCCAGCTCCTCTTCGAAAATCGAAAAGACAACCAACACAATATCGCGGTTGCGATCGAGACCGTCACTGGCTTGCTCAAGTATCCGATGGGCTGCCCCGTTCGAGTCACCTGTCCCACCATTCGACTCATTTATCCGGATGCTCGTTCTGACAAGAGTCGCCAAAATCGAAACAATCTCAACGAGGTCTTCTTGGGAGGCACGCTGGTCTTTGATAGCGTCGACATATTCCCCAGCACCCATTCCAGCCTCGAGCAGTTTTCCCAAGTATTTCAGACCCGAATACTCGTAGAACCACACGGCGACCCTAGGATTACGTTCTGAAACAATACGTCCTTGGGTGCCAGCCGGAATGCAAAATTCGTTGGTAATTTGTTCCATGCCAGTTGAGATGCCGCCCGAGCCAGTTCGTCTGTACATCAGGCTTAGGTTCGCACGAGGTTTGAATAGCATTACACTATCGGTCAGTTCAACAATATTTAAATTCTCTTCCTCCTGTGTGGTTTGATAGTCTCGGAAGTCGTGCGGTAAAGCAAACATAAAACATGTGAGGCTGTCGAGAGACTGGACGGCAGCAGGCGTCCCATCATCTGCCTCGTACTCGCAGCTTGAAATTGCACGGATAAGCTTCAAAAAAGGAAGGCTTTCGTACGGGTACCTGGACGCTGCTGCAGATAGGAACCTTTCCACGAGGTAATCATCTTGCATGAAATATGTGACGGGATTCTCATCAACCCGAGTAGAGTGGAAGGTGTTCTGGTTCCAATAATCAGTGGCGCCTGTCAGGCATGACAATGCTGCAGATACAACTTCTTCGCCGTACTGGACTAGAGGTGTAGTGCATCGAATAACGTCTAAAATAATAATCCGTATCCTTGAGTCGAAAATGTCCGCCAGGTCCTGCCCAGAGCTTGCGCCAAACGTGGTCGCCAGCATCGATAATACAGTAAACACTTTGATCTGGTCTACCGCGCAGACTGCTAGGTAGTGTATAGGGCTTTCTTTTTCTTGTCCAGTCATGATAGTAGCTATCACTTCCGCGAAAATGCTTGTATCGGCCGCCGCGCTCGGCCCAGTTGATGAATTTAGCCCGTAGCTTTCGTCGTCATCTTCAGTCGCCTCCAGGGCACGGGACCGAGCTTCCTCCTTCTTCCTTGTCAAGTCTTCCATGGCAAACAAGATAAGTGCCCATGCGAGAATCGCCGGGCTAGCGATAGTGGACAAATTGGATGCGCCCAGGACAACTACCTCGTGTATTTTAAGGATAGTCTCCAGATCCGTAATGTATGATTGCGTGCCTTCTTCAGTCTCCGGTGCGTCGGTTTGGCCTTCGTCATAAATTTGCAACACTGTATTTTGACAATCAAGTATTGATAGCGACACTACCGATACAAGCGACTGGATTGAGGACGTGAGAGTGAGTAGCGAAGGGTCGGGATGGCTAAAGTTTTCAAAAAAGCCATAGGCAGACATGAATTGAAACCATTGGAGCACATTTGCACCCGAACGGGTGTCCTTACGATGGTCCAAGATCAAGAGGGCTATCTCCAGGGAGTGCACCGCCTCAATAACTCGGCCTTGAAGCCACTCAGATTCGACTTGAGGTCGGCCACCGTCCGATTTGAACAACCCGCTTCCATCATTCAGTGTATCGAAATTTGCTTTCAGGGATGTAATGCAGTAATGTAAGAACCTTTCCGGATTCTGCTCCTGTGACGTGACAAAGGCCTCTGCCACGCGATCTATCCAAGTCGTTTCAGCGTTGAGGTTCTTGCCTTTCGACTCAAACGTGCGGAAGCCGACATGGAAAATCAATTTACTGCACGCCAGAATACTCTGGCATTCTGAGAGATATATCTGAACGGCGCGAAGTCGTCTGTCCTCCTCCGAATCTGATTTATTTCCGTCCGCAGCATTCTTGGCAGCGCTGAGCGCAAGAGATAGAAGATTCGAAGACTCAGTATTGATACTCCCAGCGGCCGTTTGAAGACTAATGGCTTCTTCATTCGAAAATTCGCTTTTGAGTTGCGCAGCTGCCCGGGATTGGTATTCCAAAACGACAATCCTCAACGCCGAAACCTCATCGATCTGGACCTCCTTACTGAGCCAAAGCGAATCCTCCTTTATTTTGTTGATATCATATTCGCAATTGCTAGTTGGAGCAACATTGATAGCAGCTGTTTTGGTTTCGAAGGCAGCTTTGGTGTTGGTTTGCGTGAATGAAAATGGGTGAAAAGGTCGCGCCAGCAATTTTTGGACTTGTGCGTCACTAAAGAAGCTCTCTAAATGGGAATCTGATGCCCCAAATTTATCAAGGTGCAAGAGGCAAGAGTAAGCTGCCCCCCAGGAGCTACGATGAAGTCAGTATAGGTGCCTTTTGGTTCGAAGAATTTGGATGGGCGTACATGAGGAGCTGTTTGTTGGATAGACACTCCTCCAACGGGGGGAAATAATTGGACTCATTATTTGGCACCATTGCTATCGGGCACAGCAATGTATGCTGTGCAGGAGCAGCATGGCAGAGAGCTTCAAAAAGCTCTTTGATGTCTTGATAGGGTCGCAAGTGTTGCGCGGCTGTTTATTTGGCGCGTCGGGAAATAGTGCAACCGCGTTTACAAGGGACCCTAGGGTGCCGAACTGTTGGTGGGTGAATGTGGGGGCGAATGACTGTATCGCTTGAGAGCATCCAAATAATATCGCTGGCAATCACCTCGATAAGAATACCACACTCACTCAACACCAGTACATGACCTAAACTCTTTTCACAAGCCGGTCTCAGATCGCCGGCCAGTCGAATAAACTTTACAGGCTACTATTCTAAAATCAACATGCCTTCTCTTGAATTAATCGACCATTCCCCCCACGAACATGACGCCGTGGCACCTCTCGAAAATGCTTCCAACCTTGTTATGATTGATAATTATGACTCTTTCACCTGGAACATTTACCAATACCTGGTGCTGGAGGGCGCAACAGTTACAGTTTACCGCAATGACAAAATAACCGTGGAGGAACTCGTTGCTAAGAAGCCAACCCAACTGGTCATCAGCCCTGGGCCTGGTCACCCAAGCTCCGACTCCGGAGTAAGCAGAGATGCTATCAAGCATTTCACAGGAAAGATTCCTATTTTTGGAGTCTGTATGGGACAGTGAGTATTTTCCGTTGCCAATTCATACCTACGGAGAACTGACAATTGGCAGGCAATGCATCTTCTCTGTCTTTGGCGGTGAGGTCTCTTATGCAGGCGAGATCCTGCACGGCAAAACCTCGCCATTGCGCCATGACTCGAAAGGAATGTACGCAGGGCTTCCACAGGATTTACCCGTTACTCGATACCACTCGCTGGCCGGAACACATCAAACCCTTCCAGATGTCTTGGAGGTGACATCCTGGATAGCGGACCCAGAGGACGATAGTAAGAAAGGAGTCATCCAGGGAGTGCGTCACAAGGAATATGTCATAGAAGGAGTCCAGTTCCACCCGGAAAGCATCTTAACTGAGCAGGGCCGGGTTATGCTGAAGAACTTCTTGAAGATGCGTGGCGGGACATGGGCTGAGAACGAACGGCTTCAAAAGGAGGCTGCATCTAAAGCTACACCGCCTGGGGCCGCCTCTTCCCCAAAAGAGAACATTCTCGACAAGATATTTGCCCACCGAAAGGCTGCCGTCGCCGCACAAAAGCAACTCCCATCCCAGCGTCCGAGCGACCTCCAGGCGTCTTATGACATGAACCTGTCCCCGCCAAGCATCTCATTTGTGGACCGATTAAGGCTGTCTCCATTCCCACTATCTCTCATGGCGGAAGTTAAGCGGGCATCACCTTCGAAGGGTATAATATCCATTTCGACGTGTGCGCCTGCCCAGGCCATGGAGTATGCACTTGCCGGGGCTAGTGTTATTTCGGTACTTACGGAGCCAGAGTGGTTCAAGGGGAGTATTGACGATTTGCGTTATGTCCGCCAAGCGCTGGAAGGCATGCCTAACCGACCAGCTATTCTCCGAAAAGAATTCATCTTCGAGGAATACCAAATACTCGAGGCAAGACTTGCCGGAGCCGATACTGTTCTGCTTATCGTGAAGATGCTGGACGAGGCCACCTTACAAAGGCTGTACTCATACTCCCTGACTCTAGGGATGGAGCCTTTGGTTGAGGTTAACACCGCAGACGAAATGAAAGTGGCTGTTGATCTTGGGGCCAAGGTTATCGGTGTCAATAACCGAAACCTGGCAAGCTTCGAGGTTGACTTGGAAACTACGAGCCGCCTCATGAGCCATGTCCCGGAAACAACGATTGTATGTGCCCTGAGTGGCATTTCTGGTCCTCAAGATGTGGACTCTTACAAGAAGAATGGCGTTGGAGCTGTTCTTGTTGGTGAGGCGCTTATGCGGGCGAGTGATAAGCCCAAGTTCATTGCGGAACTCCTTGGGGGTTCCGTTGATGCGCCTACGGATGGACCAGAACCGTCTCTTCTAGTTAAGATCTGTGGGACACGGACTGCCAAAGCCGCTGCGACAGCAGTTGCAGCTGGCGCAGATTTTGTTGGCATGATACTCGTCCCGGGACGTAAACGCACCGTCTCTGAAGAGGAGGGGCTGGCGATTTCTGAGGTGGTGCACAAAGCGGCGCCAAGAGCTGTCAAGACAGCTTCACAGATCAAAGCAACTGCAGGCACTGATTTCTTCGCCTCGGCAGCATCTACTTTGACGTCTGCGCGCCCTCTACTGGTTGGTGTCTTCCAAAACCAACCGCTTGAAGAAGTTTTGCGACTGCAAAAGCTATTCAGCCTGGATATTGTGCAACTCCATGGCGATGAGCCATTGGAGTGGGCAAAGCTCGTACCCGTCCCGGTCATTAAAAGCTTCAGGCCCGAACAAGCCAACATCGGCTCCAGAGGCTACCATACAGTCCCATTGCTCGATTCTGCGGCTGGGGGGTCGGGCGAGAAGTTGGATGTGAGCAAAGTTAAAGTCACTCTGGAGCAAGACAAAGAGCTCCGCGTGATGCTTGCTGGTGGCCTGAACGCTGATAATGTTGTGGAGGCGGTTCGTGAAATTGGCGGGCTGAGCAGCAGGGTTATCGGAGTTGATGTCAGCAGTGGTGTTGAGGAGAATGGCGTTCAGGATCTTGATAAGATCATATCCTTCATCAAGTCGGCAAAAAGTATTCGTTGAGTAAGGGTAGAGGGTAGAGAGGATGCATCAGAATGTCTTTATGATCTCTTTATGATCCAATGATTTTTAATACCACGAAAAGTTCAACCGTCTTCTAGGTGCTATGTGAAATTGCCGTCGACTGACCTTTTAAGTTCTTCGTCATCATTGTCTTAATAGACATATTCGGAGGCAAGTAAATCAAGAACAGCCGCACTCTTTTTGACTACAGCATTCAGACAGAGCCCACCTGTCACTTACTGAGACTAGGCGGGACGTTCCAAAAAGCACATAAAGAGCCAAGATACAGGTTACTCATCCTCTAATACCATCAGCTCATACTTCAATACCATCATCCGCTCAGTTTACTCCAATTTCAGATTATATATATACTTGGTCAGGTTATTGACATTCGATACTCACTGGCTCTTCACTCTATATATTTTTCACCGAGGACCGCTCAATTAACCCAGCTTCCATTTCGGGTGATTTACAACCTCATATAGACCCAACAACCTCACTAAGCGTACATTTCACCTCCAAGGCAACATGGCCAAGATATCAGCGCTACCACCAGCAGACAAAATCTTCGCTGGCAAGGTCTTTGTCCTGCAAGGCGATTTCGGGCGTTTCCCTCGCACCCATCTTAACATTGCCCGCCTAATCGCCCGCCACGGCGGCCGCGTCGAGAGCACAATCACAGACAGGACAACCCTCCTCGTGACGACCATCGAGGAGTTCCGTAAGGGGAGTCCTGCAAGTAAGTTTGTTTTCATTTTCATGTCTATTTCTTTGCTTCTTTGCTTCTTAGTGACTCCCTTCTGACTATCGCTTGGTCCAGTCGAGAAGGCTATCTCATTGGGAAAAGCAAAATGCAGAATCGTTCAGTGGGAATATATCGAAGATTCTATTTTTACCAAGAATGGGAAGCCGAGGGTTATCTCGGCCAATTTTCACGAGATACAAAGTGTGCTCAAGCGGCAGAATCGTCTCAGCGAGGCTATGGCAATTTATAAGAAGAAGTTCATTATGGATGCGACTGCCACCAAGGGATTGGCAGATCCTGGTAGGTGGTTTTATTTCTAAAGTTATTTTGGGAATAAAGACTATATGGTCGACGATGGTTTCCCAATTTTGCGTGTCTGTTGCTTGTTATCAAATCATGGGATTTGGGCGTGAGAGCTCGAGAAGGAGAAGCACAATAATCACGAACTGAGACTGACAACCCAGGCCTCCACCATCTCTACGTCGACACCACAGGCTACAAATACCACGTCGTCGTAAGCCGCCTCACAAAAGTCGACTCCAAAACCCGAATCGAAAAATACAACCTCTTCGTACGTCCCCCCTCCCCGTAGCATTCCAACCTCTAACCCCCTCTAGCTCTTCGAATCCAACGCCGCGCCCTGCACCTACATGGTAGGCGCGAAATACAACCGCCCCGGCGCTGCGACAACCTACATCAAGGAATACATGATCCCTTCCGCCTTCGACGTCGCTTTCAGGCAGTTCCGGAAGTTCTTCAGGATCAAGACGGGGGTGGAGTGGGATTGTCGGCTTGATGGGGTGGGGGGTGGGGAGGAGGCGTTTGTGTATGTGCCGCCGACAAAGGAGCAGCCGAGGGGGGTGATGCCTATGGGGTGGGTCGAGCCGGAGGAGAGGGTGGGGGATGATGGTAGTGAAGAGGAGTAGGGAGGAGTGGGGAAGGGGATGATTATGCACTCCTTATTCTTTCGAAGCTGGAGTCGAGAGCGCTGTTTTTGAGACGTTTTATGCGGTTGGGGCCGTTGCCAAACTCATGACGACTTTGTTATTGGGGAAGAGGCACTCTGGGAAGGTTATGCCTTGATATTTTTACTGGTGGCTGATTCTGGGGATGGAAGCCCAGGTCCCGTTTGCTCCCTGCAGCGCCGGATTGCATGCATCGGTTTGTGGGTGGTTCGAGCAGCATTCTGCACCCAGCAGTCTACCATCTACCCAATGCTCAACGCACACCTCCAAATCTCAGGGGTCGAGGCAATCAAGAATGGCTTTTAGAAACGCATATGATTTTAGCAACAGCATGGGGAGCAGGAACAGCATGATTAACAAACCACAAATCAATATTCAGTCAGTTCAGTTACTCCAAATCAAGCCAAAATTTAACTTATTCAAAACCACCGTTATCAAATGCAACTCCTAACAACAACATCTTTTTAGCGCCCAAGTAATCAACCATAACCAAGTTGACTCCCTTAAATCCCGTAACCATCTATGCCTTAACCCCCTTCACCTCCGCCCTCCTCCACTCCCAATAATTCCTCCTAACCCCATCATACTTCTCCCCCAGCAACCTCAGCGCCCTATCCGCCTTCTCCCCCTCCCCCTTCTCAGCCCACACATCCGCCAAAAAATCCAACGCATGCGAGCTCTTCACCTCCTCCCCGTCATCCCCCTCCCCACCAAGTTTAACAAACTCCCCCGCAAACCCCTCCTCAGTACTCAACTTCCTCCCACCCTTCCTCAACACCCCCCTCAAGAAGTTCCACGGACTCTGATTCTGCGGCGCCAGATAAATCGCATTCTCCGCGACCCTAACCTCGCGATCTAGTATCTCCGCGGGCACTTTCGCATCCACCTCCGTCGCCTTTGACCCCTCCGTCGAATTCCCCGGATCCGAGAAGACGAGAAAAAATCGATGTGACCACGCCGAATTATTCCTAACATCCTCCTCGATCAGCCTCTCCACCGCGCCCAGCTCCGCCGGGTCCCCGCACTGGCTCGGGAACAAGTCCAGCTTGCGCACGAGGTACTGGCGGTACGACCAGACGTGGTAGTTCTTGCTATCCTCCGCGAACATCTGGGTGAGGAAGTCAATCTCTGAGCGCGCGAGGTCGAGCACCTGCGCGCGCGACGAGGAGATGGTGGGGTACAGGTGGTCGATGAGCAGCTGGCGGTGGTGCCAGATCTGGTAGTTCTTCTGGTTGTTGAGGGCCACGTCGTTGAGCCACGCCAGCTCGTCCGAGAGCGCGAAGGTGAGCGCGAAGAGCGTGCTGGCGCGGTAGAGCCACACGGTGTAGTGCGCGGGGTTGAGGCTGATGATGTGCGCGGTTAGGGCCAGGGCGCGCGGGGAGTGCTCTTTGGAGGCCATGATGGCGCGGAGGTAGGAGATGGCTGCTCGATGTGTTAGTTGGGTGGATGAGTTGGGGTTGGAGAGAAGTACCTTCGGCGTACTCGTCCGTGTAGGCAATGGCTGCTAAGGGATTCTTCCCATCGTCCTGGGGAATAGGCACCACATCGTCCCAAGTGGGATCCCCCGCGTATCTCCCGACGTCCTTTCCAGACTCCATCCTCACAATCTCGGCTCTGCGCTTTTGCTCGTCCTGCCTGTCTTCTTCCGTCAAGGGACGTCTTGTCTCCTCGTCCACCTTCTCAAAATCGAGGTCTGTAGTTTCCGGCTCCCAGATGCACTTCTTGATGTACTCAGCGTCGGCGCTACTCGGCTCAGTGCTGGGTTTGTAATGCTGCTTCGCCCACTTCTCCCTAAAATTCTCGCTCTCCCATCTCAATATGCGCAGCTTCTCCTCGTCCTCCTTCCACGCCTGGTACTGCGCAAGTGTATACTCCTCGATATTATTCCCCTTCCTGTCCTTGCCCAGCGGGTACGGCTCGGGCAGCGGTTGCGGGATCTTGAGCTGGTCAACAAGCTTGAGGAAGTCCTTCTGGAGTGGCGCGCTCCAGGTCGTGTAAGCTTCTGATTCCAGCAGCGCAAACGTGGAGTATGCAGTCTTTTCCGCAGCCGTGAGCCCGTCCCAGCCCTTCGTATCGTGCAGAACCTGTAGAGGTCTAGAGGCAAGGTATTCGGCACGTCGCTTCTCGCCTATGGTCTTGTACTCGGTAGGTTGCGGTGGTTTTGAGGCCGCTTGCTTTTCTGTAAGAGATTTGGGCCGTTAGAGCTTGTGGTCTTGCGTCATAGGTTGTGCGGAATTACCGAATGGCTGTGAAAAGTGCCATTTCGGTAGACGGACATGAATAGAGGTGGTACTTACGGGTTTGTTGCTTGCCCTTGGGAGCCATTGTTGCGGTTGCGGGGGATGGCGGGGTTTATGTAGAAATATTGAGGTGAGGTGGTGAAGGGTGCATGGTGCGGCAAGGGACAATGCTAAGGGACGGGAGCTCTCCAAGGAGGAGTCAACTATCACATTTCAACGCAACCACTCAAAAGTTCAAACTATACCAATTGCGACAGCATTACATTCTAGCCTTTTCGATTACCATTGTTCTCCTTGGAGCTAGTTTCTACCTTGCTTGGAAGCATGGGGTTATGTATACACTTTCACAGGATTGTGCACATCCGTCGTAGAAGAAACCATTGAAGTCATCACATCACATCATATCACACATGCAAACACACATAGTCATTTACAAAAATCCTATTCATTCTCCCCACATTGCCACAAGTCCAAGGGAGATAGATCCAGCATCAAATCGCCATCCCATCTCCCGACCCATAACAACCTCTCATCCCCCACCATCGTCACATAACGCATCGTGATATTCCCTTCCCCACCGCCGCCTCCCTCTTTTCGGTGGACTAATCCCCAATTATGTAAAAATACTAACAATGAAAGAGAAAAAAAACAGTTGATCCCCCCCTCCTCGCCAATCCCTGGCAAAAAAAATCAAAGGGCAGATCTCAAGTTCATGCGCCAGTCGAGATCGTAAGATGACAAAACACTAAAAGGAAACAAGAAATAAAAGATGGTAAACAGACACATTAAAAAATGGTTGTGGGGCGAAAATCATTTCATACAACATGGGACGACGGCCCGGTACTGAGGGATGAATAATTGTAGAACCACATGAAATTATAGACACCCAATGCCACATACATGTCTTCCAGCCTGCCCCTTTGAAAAGGTAAATCAACCGGTCGGGAGTGAGTTCGGTCAATCGCGTCGTCGGTATGGAAGGTTTCGTGGGAATAGATTTTGGTCGACATTTGTCGATAGGTGGACAGTTTCGTACAAAGGCAGACGTGGAAGACAAATCGCAATGCAATTGGTGAAAAATTTCAGGTGGATTTTATTCGCTCGCAAAGGGGACGCATGATTGGTATAGTAGCCAAATACAGAGAGACCCAAATTGTCGCGTCAGGCGCTGGGTGGGTTAGACACCAAGAAACAAGCTCAGAACGCAGTAACGCCGTGTGTGGATTCGATGTGTGCTTTGATAAAAAAACGAGATTGGGTATCCGGATGTTTCGTTGCGTCTAGATCAGCCCACAGAGACGGAGATTCTCCTGGATAATGATGTCTGGGAGTTGTTAGTCAAGTAAATCCAGAGATGAAAATCGGACGAAAGCTTACCATTTACAGCCGCCATGACGAAGCGGATCTGCGTTGTGTCGGTTGCGCAAGTGAAATGGGTATAAATTTGTTTTGCCTCGTGCTGGTTCAGGCTGACGAATCTGTTCAGGATGTAGTCGCAAGCCGCAGAGTAGTCGTCGCCGCCCTCGTAATCAGGGAAGTAGTTCTTCATCGGCGACACGGTGAGCTTCTCCTTGAAGCGATCAATCTTGTTCAGGAACAGGATTATCGAGGTCTTGGTGAACCACCTGGAGTTGCAGATCGAGTCGAACAGGGTGAGAGCCTCCTGCATGCGGTTGACGGTCTCATCTTCGAAGAGCAGTTGATCGTACTCGGAGATCGCGACCAGGAAGAGGATGGTTGTGACATTCTCGAAACAATGGATCCACTTCTTACGCTCAGAACGTTGTCCACCAACATCGAACATCCTGTATGTGAGCTCGCCGATGATGAATGTTGTCTCCGTAATACCGGTGGTCTTGACACGCGACCTCAGGACATCTTGGTCGTTTGGCATGTAGTCGTGCTGGGCGATGCGGGAAATATTGTCGAAGTAGCTAAGAATGAAGTCAGTATTGCGATTTGGATAGCCGGGGCGCTGGGTAGTCCAAGAAATATCGTGTTGAAATGTTTTAAAGTACTTACTATCTTGCGGAATCGTTCAATTGGTACTCCCTGGAGCGCTTGAAGCAGTCCTGGACACCAACATCCTTCCATAACGCCTCGATGGCGTTTCCAACCTCCGGAGGTAGGTTGTCACCCTCAATCTGCTGTGGCTGCATGAAGATGGTCTGGACGTGGTATTCGGCGCGCTGGTCGTCGAGTGGCAGCTCGAGCGACTCCATCGCCTCCAGGATGACGCGCATTGACTGGACTGTGTTGCTGAAGATGATCTCCTTGAATGACTCGCGCTCGTCGCGTGAGTAGCCGCCCTCGTGGATGAGCTTCATCTGCTTCAGGATGGTGGACTTTCCGGATTCACCGGCACCTGGAGAGGGGTTAGCGGTCTGTGGCACTCCATCATCGATGCAGGATCGGTGGTCGGTGGAGGTGACTGACCTAGCAGGAGCATCTTGATCTCGTTGCGCTGCATCATTTTATCTCTCTTCAATTGGTTCTCAATCTCCTCGTTCCGGGCCTTGCCCTCCTTCTCTTCTGTGCTCATACCGCAACCCATCGTGGCTGATGTCCCTTGCGGTGATCAGTGTCTTGGGGTGTTGATGATTGAAGGAAGCAATGGTTTGTCGTGCGATGTGACCTGGTAGTCGGGGGCAACAGGAGGTGGTTGGCTGGTGATGAGATGTGGTGTTAGTAAGGCGCGACCAGAAATCTTTTGATGTTTGCAACGCGATTATATTATCGCCAGACTCATTCCACACCGTGAAGAAGCGCTGACAGAAGAGTACAACGAGAGAACAAAAAGGTGGATGACCGAAGGAAGCTCCTTGTCGCTGGGCAAGCGAAATCAAATAGGCCCAGATAGGTAATGGCGACCCGCACTACCCGAGACTAAGGACGATGAAGGGGAAATTGACGTACCACGGAGAAGGGATTTTATTGCAGTCGTTGTTGTCGTCGGCAACAGCTATCCAGGGAGAAGTTTTGATGGAAGCAAGATTGGAATAGCTGAAGCCGGATGATGATTCCAAGCCAGAGCAGAGTTGAGCAAAGAGCAAAAGTGAATTGTGAAAGGGAGAGTAGAGAGAGACCGAGAGAGAGAGGGTACGATCGTAAAGGGGAGTTGAGTGGTGGAGTGGGTTTGGGTGTGGGAGTTTGAGTGGAGCGGACGGACGATGGGGGGTGGATTGGGTAGAAGGGTGGAGTTTTGGAGGAGGGCGAGAAGGGTGGGAATGGTGGGAACGGTGGGAAGGGATAGTGGTGGTGGTAGGATGGTGGTAGGGTCGTTGGTGTGGTGGGTGGTAGTGGTTGGCAGTGGTGGTAGTGGTTGGCAGTAGTGGGTGGTAGTGGTTGCAGTTCGGTGGTTGGTGGGTTGGTGGGTAAGAAAACGAACAGGTTGTTGGAGAAATGGCGCTAAGGGTTTTTAGGTGATTTTAGGTGATGTGAGAGTGATTGCCGATAGGACAGGAGTGGACAGGCGTCGGACTGGCGTGAAAGGTCCTTCCAGTTTAGTGGCCGTGGGGAGGGGGCCGGGGGTCGGTACTTCCTTTCATAGGGCATACTGCATACAAATAGCAAGTCACTAAATAGGGTGCATCGGGGGCATCACACCCGGGGAGGGGGAGGACGATCATTCTGAGGGCGAAAGGGAAAGGGAACGGCGGAGAAAGAGAGAGGGCGGCGCTTCCATAAGCCACAGATGTTGTTATTGTGCTGCACACGAACAGCACAATCCCAGCATCAGCATCCCAGCACCCCAGCTCACAGGATCATAGGATCGGGGTACTATGCACTATGCAGTACCGGACAAGGCAAGCAAGGTACTTGTGTTTGATGCAACGGTGTGATAACGCTTTTAGACGGGTATGAAGCCCACCAAACGTCACGAGAATCATGCATGCGAGCTGTCTGGGTTTATTGTTCGTGTGTCGTGTCTCTTGAGGTGGAATTTGTAAGGGAGTGAGTGAGGGGTGACGAGGAGTGAGGAGGAGTGGGTGAAGTTTCGAGATGCCCGTTCATAGAGGGGGGAGTATAGATGGGGACACAGAGTTGGTCAGTTACAGAACAGATTGGAGGTCCCATACTGATACTGAACGATCATACGTTCATAGGGAGGGTAGTATAGATGGGGACACAGAGTCAGTTACAGAACAGAACAGACTGGAGATCCCATACTAGACGACTCAGGTCGCTCATCCTCTCCATGGGAACAATGGTTCTCTCACCGAATCCTCCTCCACCCAGAACGGACATACGGAGGATGGAGGACTGACGGCGAAGGATGCGAATGTCATCAGCTTCAGCTCGCCGACTACAACATACCACGGCGGTATTCGTACGGCACTGTACGTTCTACAGCCTCCCTCCATCTGCCGTCCCTTCACCGCACCACTGTAAGGTACAGATCACAGACCACAAACACCAAACCGACCATCCCACCACATGAAACCACGCCTCCAACTCCCAAAACACCTCTCTAAACCTCAAACTTCACCATATCCACCATATAGGACGGACAAATACGAAATAGGGGCAAAAATAAAGCCAATCTACTCCTCCCCAGCAAGCGCATCCAAACCACGAATCGAAATAAACGTCTGAGAGCTCGCCGCCGCGCCGCCAAAAGCCACAAAACAGGCCCCGATTCCAGACAAGGCTAACTCAACAGTACGCCCAGCAGCACCCACCAGCCCATCTTGAAACACAGTTGTGTTACAGCATGAGCCTCGTATTCTGGTCATCACCTCCCTGTCCGCTTGCTTACACAGTCCATCCATCGCACAACATGTCCATATCCGCATCTCCCTCCAGACGAGGTCGTCGTGCGCTGTACAATACAGTATGACAACCAACATCTATTTACGTGAATCCACGATGGACGAGCGAGTAAGTGAGTGCCGTACAGTACCCAACCCCTCAGGCCTACCTGCTTACACTGACGTGCATACATCCACTGCTGCACACCACTCCAGACGATCTCCCACCAGGATCAGCCCCAAAAGGAAAAAGGGGTAAAAGTGGAGTCGGGGAAACGGCGGCCGCAGGTGGGGATAGATACTCCGGGAGCATCCAAATATTGTTCTCGAAGCCGACGCCACCACGGGATTGTGGAATTTCTCCTACGGTCTCCTCCTACCTCCATTCGTAGATTACACGCATAATCGTCAGTGCTGGGAACTTTGGTAAAGGTAGGGGAGAGAGGGTTTTACTCGTTCTTCGGCCTTGGCTGTGACTTTGGCCAGCCAGCCCGACGCCGAGACGAAACGAGATGCCCAAGCGACGTGACACGGTGGATGGGGGATTTGAGAAGATGGTGATACGGCTGTACGCTGCTGAAGACAACGCCTCCCTACCTGACCTACATTCTGGTCTCCCCTCCCCTTCCCCTTCCCCTTCCCACTCCCAATTCCCAGTCAGGCCTGTCCTCACCTCCGTACGTAGCCCCAGAGAACGTATACCCTCCCTCCCTTTCCCTCTTCAATCCTCCACCCGTCCGCCCCATGCACACCTCCTCCGGGGTCAGTAGATCAAGCTTATTTTCCTTGGGCAAGCCACAACGATCGACACGAACAGGGTGTATGTGGATAGGGGGAGCCGCGGATATCGAGATGAAATCGGGCCATGTCTCTGACCCTCCCCTTCCCTCTCCCTTCTTCCTTCTTAAAAAGGGACCTGGCCCCGTGGAATGTCTGACTTGGGGGGACGTCACAATAATGCGAGTGATCCACTGTGGGATTTTGGTTCTGGGATAGGGTGTCCCACGCTGCCTACTCTGCGGAAGCTCGGTCGTTGGTGCCGCCGGCGTCTATTACCACAAAAGATGGCATTTAGATTTTTTAGCTGTCAAACTATTGCCATTTCGAGACCGTACAAAAGCTGTCAAACTATTGCCATTTCGAGACCTTCCATACATGTACATACATATACACCCCTATCCCCCCCGAGCGGCTCGACAAACTATTGGCTAAAGGATATCAAATCAAGCCAGCCGGGCTTGCCTCTTCTTGGCCAACCCCGTCGTTCTAACTTAGGTATTAATCTACCCTCGCAGCAGAGAGGGATATAAGTTCGCTGCATGCTAGGGAGGATACGTAGGCGGCTGATTGTCAGCGTTTTATTGGCGCTAGTAGGAGCTATTGGATTTTGGAGGTCCCGTGTTTGGGGGTCTGAGCGATGGGTGAAGGCGTGATGGCCGTGGGTGACAATGTGGTGTTATGGAGAGAGACAATGTGGCGCTACGGGATAAAGCGTGGTGGCAGCAATATAATGGTTAGACGCGGCTATATCTTCGCTGAGAAGGGCCGTGAGGTGGAAATGGCACTATGGAAGAGAGCGGCAAGTTGCTGCTCCTTCTACTAGCTTTCTAGCCAGAATAGCTGCTATGCTTCGTCTATTGGACAATTGGCTGTTGTTCTTTTAGACAACATCTTCCACAGAGAAGTCCCATCCTGTAGAAATGACACAAGGGAGAAGAGCCGCAAGTTGCCTCCTTGTCCGTGATTTCGACTCGGAAGACACCCTACGCTACGTCAATCGGCCAATTGGCTGTCCCTCGTCCAGGAGACGTCTTGAAATCCACTGACAGTTATAAGAGGGTAGCTGGAAATATGCTCATCGACAGTATATTGTTCCTTCCTTCTGTTTTGTTTCCCAACATCTATACCCCAATATCCCATAAGTATACACAACACAATAAAACACAGCCCTAAATCGTACACCACCTTCCCCCCCATCTCCCTCGTTTCCTCCCATCTCAACCCTCCCCCTCTAATGACTCAACGTACTCCTATTCTTGCTCTTCCTCCTCTGCAGCGTCGCCCGTCCCTTCCTCGTCCTCACCCGCGACAAAAACCCATGCCTCCTCTTCCTCACAAAATGCGACGGGCTAAACGTATTCCTCGGCCCGCAGCGCACTTGGATGCCCGCTAGAGAGGGGTGCGTGCTGATTTTCGGGAGGAGGTCGAGGATCTCGCTGCTCGTTCCCGAGGCGGCGGTGGTTGTGGTTTCGATGGCGGCGGAGGCGCGGGGGGCGAACCCGGCGGTGCGAGGGAGGAAGGGGCGGAGGGGGGTGAGCATGCTGAAGGTTCTGGGGGGTGTTAGTATAAGTAATTGGAGATTTGTTGCGGCTCAAGGTGAATTGGAACTGGAGAAGTGAGGAGGGTAAACGGACCTCGAAGCTTGCGGAGCAACAGATTTAACAGCCCTCGCCGCAAAAACCGGCTTCAGCGCCGCAGTGACGGCCTGAGAAGAGCGTAGGGACAGCATTCTATCGATTGACGTTACGTTGCGCAGAGGAACGTGGGTGGGTGCTGCACTGGCAGTTTTCGGACGTGATGTTCTCTCGTCTCGGTCGGCGCTGCCAAATTCGAAATCCGCGCTAGCGGAGCAGGTTCCGCATTCCTCAGATAATTTCTTGAGCCAAAATCCAATCCACCGATTACGACCTCAAAATCCGCAACCCTCGTTTTTTTTTTTTTTGGAACGACAGAACATAAGCCGAGTAACAATCCTCGCTGTGCCGGGACAGACGAAAGCAAATATACACATCTAAAGCCGCTCACACATACAACCCTCAACACCCAACTTCTGCACGAATACAACCACCCGCGCAACAACCACTACCACCACCGCAAAAATGTCCACCACCTCTTTCCCCCCCCACCACTCCAAGCCCTCCCGCCCGATCTCCTCCTCCCTCGCCCTGCACCACCTAACCACCTACCTCACCGCGGCCGCAACGACCCCCTCCCTCCTCCCCTCCGCGACCCTCCAATCTACCGGCCCCATCGCCCCCACCGACGCAGCCTCCAACCTACTCATCCAGCACCTGCAGCGCGTCGAAGCCGGGCTGAAGGGGGAGTGGCTGGCGCCTACGCTTGATCTCGAGGAGAGCTACGGTGCAGCCGAGGACACCACGGGTGGAGAGGGACAGAAGGAGGGGGAGGCGGATGTGGAGATGGGCACGGATGGGTGGCAGGATCTGGATGAGTATCAGAGGGAGCAGAGTGTTGAGGTTGGCGAGCTGGGAGGGGAGTCGGTGGTGGCGAGTGAGGAGCCTGCGGTGGGCTTGGAGGTGAAGGCGAGTGATGCGGCGGGCCAGAAAATGGATAAGGAGGCTAGGAAGAGGGATAAGAAGGAGAAGGAGAAGGCGCTGAAGAGGGAGAAGGCCGAGAAGGCGAGGAAGGGGGCTAGTGCGTGAGTGGGCTCGCGGCGAATGGGTTGGATATCACGATGGTCACCAAGAGAGCAAAAACACACGGCTTGAAGGACAACTTTTTTCATTCTCGCTTTCAGAAGACGACGCACCTTCTTTGCGCCCCTTCTCTATCTGCGCGGTGCGCTGTGCGCTGTGCACAGCATTACAACCCTTACAACCTTACAACTCATCGCGTCCGCTCGCCTTCACCGCCGTGTCAGTCTTCTCATCCACCACGCTCTCCCCGCTCTTATCACCGTGCCACCCCAAGGCACCCAGCCTCTCGCTCAGGATCGGGTGGCTAAAGTGGTAC
>JPKA01000274.1:0-16054 GCA_000750875.1 Pseudogymnoascus sp. VKM F-4517 (FW-2822) | reverse complement strand
CACCCACGAATATTGTAGTTCGCGAACGGACTAGTCCGCCCACGAATTGTAGAAGTAATCAATTGATCTATATAGCTACGTTTCCTGCTGTGTCTGCCCGTGCTCGTTTCCGACGAGGCCTCTCAACTAGAGCTATTTCCGTACGAGTAGCTAGACCTGATAAATTACCACAGTTATGATCATCGTTATGGCAGTGTATACTACACTCCTTAGCTTCCTTATAGCAACGGCAGCGCTTTGTACTACACTTCCCTTTACATTGGCATGATATTCCAACCCGTGCGCTTGTAGAAGCCTCTCTAGCTGCAAGCCCTAGCGTTACTTGCTTTGTAGAAGTAGGAATAATGATATCAGACCATAGAGCTTGCTCTACAACTCCAAGTGATTTTGTAGGGACGAGGCGTTGTATAATACCAGAGTATGTAAGAACCTGATATCTATGAGGATAAGGCTCCTCTAGAATTCGTGCAAATAGCCTCTTATTATCAGTCGAGGTTCTATCCTCTCAAGGAACCTTAATAGAGACTATAGCTCCAACCTCAAAGTGCTGGATATCGTGCTTCTTAGTGTACTTGCGTATCATAGAAACCCTTGCTCTTTGAGTAGCTGCTATAGCTCTCTCAATTACAGGGTCGGGTGTAGCCTGAAGCTCAGTCCTAGGCTGAGCTGGCCCTCGAGCCCGAGTCCCACGCCGGAGCTCGGAATTGAGCTCTTGCTCTGGCTCTAGTTCGAGCTCAGAGCTAGGCTCGGAATTGAGCCTTGAGCTAGAGAGTTCAATTATAGACTCAGGGGCTCGAGCTCTATTTCTTGAGCTCTCGAGCTCAAGAGCAAACTCTGGCTCAGCCTGGAGCTGAGCTAGAGCTCGGGCCTGAGCTCGCGTAGGAGCTCGACGACAGAGCTCGGAATTGAGCTCGGAATTGAGCTCTATTTCGAGCCTAAGCTCAGGGCTAGATCTAGGCTCAGAATTGAGCCCTGAACTAGAGAGCTCAATTCTGAGCTCTAGGCTCGAGCTCGAGCTCAAGCCAGAGCTTAGGCCAGAGCCCAGCTCCACTGATCCCCTGAGCTCAACTCTGGCTCTAAGCTGGGCTCTAGCCTGAGCTCGAGCTCGAGTTCCGAGCCTAGCTCTAGCTTGGAGCCTAGAATCAAGCTCAGAGCCAGAGCTGAGCTCAGGGGCACGGCGTAGCTGGGCTCTAGCCTGAGCTCTAGATCGAGTTCTGGGTTGAGCCTGGAGCTTAGAATTGAGCTCGAGCTCTGGCTCTTGCCGGAGCTGTGGGTCGATTAGAGCTTCCGACTCAAGCTCAGACTGGAGCTCACTCTCAAATATTACTAGAGCTCACTCTCAAAAATTGGGGCCATTGTTAGGTCTTCCTGCTCAACTCCAATTGAGAGATCCTTCCGGGCCTGGCTATTAAGCCAGTCAATAGGGCGTTGAGCTGGGTCCTCCTGCTTAATTCCGACTGTAAGATCCTTCTGGGCCTAGCTATTAAGCTAGTTGATGTGAGAGCTCCTGTCTCGGAATAGAAGCTCAGCTGGCGCACACCCAATTGTAGAGTGGATTTGAGTGTTCATTGCAAGCGTGACCTCAAGTAGCCCGTCATTCCATTCTGTAGACCCATGATCCATTTTCCATGCCCGTAGCTTTGCTTCAACAACCCCATTTGCCTGCTCAACTAGGCCTTGCGTTTGCGGTGATCGTGGTGCTCCATTTACTACCTGTATTCCATACTTCCGTAGTAGAATAAGGAGAGCCCCCTTAAATTCCTTCCCATTATCAGCCTGCATAATCTTTGGAGGTAAGAAAGCTGCAATGAATTGAGCAAAGCACTCTGCAATAGGCTCTGCGTGCTTGCTCTTTAATGGGTAAAGCTGTGTATATTTCGAGAAGTGATCCTTTATATGAAGAATCCATTTGTACTGCCCTGAAGGCTTATAGCGCATATCAATTAGGTCAATTTAAACCCTCTCCTATGCTCTTCCACTTATAATAGGGACTAATGGAGCTTTTGTTGTATTTGGCCGATTAAGAGTGCAGTTCTTACACTGCTTAAGAATAAAAGCAACCTCATGCTTATTAATACCATAGTATTTCTGTTGAACTGTTGCCCATACTTTATCTCGGCCTGCATGTAGAAGTTGTAGGTGCTCATTAATAATAAGATCAAATGCTTCACTCTCTTGAACTACATAGCGTGCCTTATATGTAGTGCTGCTATTCCGGTAGAGTTTATCCCGAGTAATATGGAACTCTGTAAGAGCACGGTGCTTAAGTCGAGCATCAATAGCATCTATTGCCTTTATATGCGGAGAGTTGAGGAAGGTGTATATCCGTTGCTGCTTTATAGGTGTAATCCGCTCCCGGTTTCTAGTTTGGCTTCTATCTTCGCTTTGGATATAGGCTTGGAAAGCAGTGCGCACATCATTAGGAAATGGATTAATAGAAGCAATAGTATTATCCATTATTGATAGTTCATATAATAAAAGAGAGAGTAAAGCAAAGGAATTGAGGTTTCTATTTCTACACCGCTATATTCGCTATATTCCTACACCGCTACTTCTACAATTCGTGGGCGGACTAGTCCGTTCGCGAACTACAATATTCGTGGGTGGACTGGTTGGCTCGTGGGTCAACCAGTCCATTCGCGAACTCAATCTATTCGCGGCACAACCGGAACATATACATTAGGATATTCTCAGTACGTTTTTTTCCGCGTAGTTCATGACTAGGGACCATGACTTAAAATGACACCATTAAATACCCCTATTACAGACCCTATAGCCCTAACTCAAACGCCTAACGAAAGGTAATGGGACACTCCACTAATATCACCAAGTGCTACAGTCTACATATGATTGAATTATAAAGGGCGAAGACGGGCCTCTCTTTTTTACCTATATAAATGAGAACCCACAAATCCCGAAACACCTAAAAGAAGAGTGATGGAACGACGGTTCGACTCCATTACGAAGCTTCCAGTGGCAACATACCTCTCCTGCCTATCCTTACGGATAGGACACTAAAAACAACACCAATGCTTTAAAATGACACCATTCTATGTCTAACGTCACTCGATTGACTTAGCATACTAGAGGAGCTACGACCTTGGATTTCCAACACATATATACAAGAGGATATTACTTATAGAGAATGACAAAGCTTAAAATATTACAGAACGTGCTTTTTTGCTCCAGAGACTGTAAAACAGTGAGATTACATAACTGTGAAGCCGTTTGGACCTATTCTAGTTGAGGACTAGGCTGGATTTCAATGCCAAATAAACATCAGTCTCCGTATTAGTGCACACAGGTCCACTAGGGCTATGGTCAGCGTAGGTCTGGACTATAAAACGGCCCATCTCATCCTCTTAGTCTGTCCTAAGTAGATAGAAGTATCGGACATAACACCATCATTACTCGAGAACATTATGTTGTGATTGTAATTTGTATATCCTTATACTCGGGCTCTAAGTGTAGCTTAGTCTCTGTTGCGTCTTGGCCTCTACCAGCACTAGCACAGGGATAGAGAGCATAATTTGTATATCCTTATACTCGGGCTCTAAGTGTAGCTTAGTCTCTGTTGCGTCTTGACCTCTACCAGCACTAGCACAGGGATAGAGAGCATGGGAAGCTCTCCCGAAAAAAAGGCCGATAGGTATTAAGGAGCAGATATTTAATTAGCTATTCGAGGCTAATAAAGGCCGTAGGGATAGGATAAACTATATGAGATATTAGAGCTGTAGGTCTGGCTTCCTTTAATCTATGTTCTAAGTCAAGCTCATCATATGTATTAGAGAATGTTGATTCTAATTTACTACTCTTAGAATACTAGCTATAGGGGTAAACTCGCCGTCTTGGTGAACTGCACGAACACCAAGTTAAACTCTTCGAGACAATGAAAGATCGAATACAATTATATCCCAACATGTACCCCTCCTGTAACTGGTAGATCTGAGCCCGTCACGTACGACGCAGCATCACTTAAGAGAAATGCTACGGCACCCTTAAGTTCACTTGGCTGGCCAATACGCCCTAATGGTGGACTGTTTTGAAAGAGAGTGGCCAAATCCTGGTTTTCAGCCAGTGCATCCTGGGTCATTGCTGTCATGATATATCTATTGAAAAGTTAGCAAAGTTCCTAACTACTGATCGAGTTACAAACCCTGGGGAAATAGTGTTAACTCGGATGCCATAAGGCCCGAGTTCGGTAGCCAAAGCGTGCCCGAGAGATTTAACAGCTCCTTTCGAAGCGGCGTATGCTGATATATTCATCCTAGAGTCGCTCCTGTGCGCAGCAACTGAAGCAATCATCACTATGCTGCCACCATTACCCTGGGAGCGCATCTGCTTGGCTGCATGTTGGGCACTAAAAAAGGCACCAACGACCTAGACCGAGAAAGCAATAATCTTAGCATAAAACACGTTATTTGGGTGAATTTAGTGACGTACATTGACCATTTGCACTTGGATTGTGTCCTCCCACTTATGCTCTAGAAAAGGTCCGCTCACCAACATACCAGCTGCAATAACACTTCTTCAAGTCAAAACCACGATCAGCATTCCAAGTTCCAGCTAATAAGACACTCACCATCCATCTATATGTCCAAATTCGGCAACAACTTGAGCAAACGCCCCCTTTAGGCTCTTCTTCTGTGTCACATCAGCCCTAGTATATTAGCAGAGCGACTATTGTTTCACAGCGAATACTAGATTGCGACAGAAAGATAAATTTCGCGTACTGATAGTAACGGGCCTTAACCCTGAAAACTTTGTCCAACTCATAAAAGTCTTCGTGTGGCTCCTGGAGCGTGTCTAGAATAGCAACATCTCCACCAAGCTCCGCGACTCCGCGTGCCAGGGCAAGACCGATTCCTCTTGCGCCACCTAGGCTAAATTAGAGCTGTTATGTAGAAGTCTTTTAAAACGAGGTGATTGGATAACTATACCTGTGATAAGAGTGGTTTTGCCTTTTAGAGATAACAATGACCCTAATTCGATCTTATTATCCCTCTCTTGTAGATTCACAGACTGTGGCTGGAGAGTCGGCATCTGAACAAGTGGTGCTTGGACTGTTAAGGTCTTTGAATAAATTTCCATGGTGAGCTGTGTAGATATCGCCGGTAATACGAGTGATCGAAAAATGAAAGAAGTAACAGGTATCGATAGGTACACATTAGTTTTTAAGTTTAGGGATGTCTATAAGATATAGGTAGGTCGAGAACGAAATTAGATAATGTCTTTCGAACAGTACTTAGATAACAGCGTAACTGATGATGCCACCCCTGGGTTCCCAGTGGAACCTCGGCATTACGTGTAGTTCGCGAGGAGCAAGTCAACGGAGTAGGTTGATTTGGGTACAGGAAGCTAGTCGGCCATTCATGAAGTACTTACCCCTGGGTTCCCAGTGGAACCTCGGCATTACGTGTAGTTCGCGAGGAGCAAGTCAACAGTGTAGGTTGATTTGGGTACAGGAAGCTAGTCGGCCAATCATGAAGTACTTGTGATTTGGGTACAGGAAGCTAGTCGGCCATTCATGAAGTACTTAACGGGAAGCTCGAGACGACATACCCAAACGAGTTATATAAGCGGAAGTTAAAGTTTTGTGCGGGGTTGATTAAATAAGTGGGTTAATTTACAAAGTCTCCGTAATATTAAGCCAATAGAACGATGGAATGCACGGACGCACAGACAATAATGTTTCCCCACCAGCACGCTGCATTGCCCCTCCAAAGATAAGAACAGCCACAGCTCGTCTCGATTGTCTTTACACGGAATCATTCGTTCCATATTATCATGCGTCATGCATGCGACTCGACACGACACGAAAAAGACGACACTAATATCAAAACAACTGTGTTTTAGAAGTAATCAGAATGACTGGTGCAAGGGTCGCCAAGCAGAACCTTCGAACGAAGACCGGCTGGTACGTGTAATGTCACCCAACTGGGAGAAAGACGCGCAATTTTCTTGTACTCTAGCTGACGATTGATGTCCACGAATCAGTTTAACGTGTCGAGTGCGGCATCTGAAGTGTTTGTCACTCGAGACTCGACTAATCTTGTAAGTGCTAATATTCGTACTACAGGTGACGAAACAAAGCCAGTATGTCGTCGTTGTCAGCGGGGTAACCGTCAGTGCGCACAAGCCGATTCAAGCCTAAATTTTCAGCCCGGCTACAACCCTTGCCGGGAAAATAATAGTCGAGGAAGGAATGAAGCGTATGTGGAGCGTACCACGACTAGCAGCCATGATTTACAAGATAGTCGTTCAGAAAGGGATTATCAGGCTACGGAGAACGACACTACTACCTGTAACCCAAGGGTCAATAGCGACGAAGAATCGTCGTCCACGTTGGTCGCTGCTTATTTTGATGCAGCAGACTATGGCAGCCCGATCGGACATAGTGCGCATGCACACCAAATGTTTCCACAGGCAGAATCCATGGCTGTTGACAGATCTCTCTCCTCTTCCCTACCTCCATTCATTTCAGAACCGTCTTTAGCGACTAAGTCACCACGAGCGCATGTTGTCTCTAGCTCAGCAGGAGTCTGTGATGCCCGTCTCGACCTTCCCACTAATTCCTCTTCTATATTTTCCACATCAGAGCGTGCTAGCACTGATGATGTGATGTTACTAAGCTCCACAGATTCAGGTGCCCAGTTTCAATGTCATGCCGCATTAGAGTCTTCCGAGCAGGCACGCCTGTTCCGGCTATTCATCGACACTTGGGGTCCAGGAGTAGGACACCCAACTCCTAATTTAGCTTTCCTATCCAAAACTTTATGCTGACTTATTATTTCTACAGCTCGACGCGACAGACTCTAAACGTCACTTCACCTACGATATCCCTCACCGGGCTCTAACTACGCCAGTCCTCTTGAATGCTATGCTTAGTATCGCATCCTTGCAGGAGAGCAAGATCTTAAAGTCCGATTCCCTAATTGCGGAGCAATACTACGAAGAGTCTGTGGGATTACTCATCCGCCTACTTGGCCACTCTAGTATAGTTACTGATGAAGTTTTACTCGCAACTACCGTAATTCTTCGCATATACGAGCAGATGAATGGTTTGCACCCTTTCTTGTACTGTATTGTCGATTGCACCTAACAAGTTACTTGATGCAGTCCCTGTTTACAGCAATGATAACGAGCGTCATCTCCATGGATCGTCGGCACTAGTATCTACTTATCCATCGACGAATAGTACACTCCGTCGGGCAGCCTTTTATATATATCTTCGACAAGACGTGTACATGGCCATTGTAGCTCAGCGTCTAGTTAAAGTTGAGCTTCCATGTTGCAGTCAACCTCCACCAGCAAGCGACAGCGAATGGAGCAATCTGATAGTGCTTATTGTGGCGAAAATAGTGAACTTCTGCTTTGCGAAGGATTCAGAAAGATCTTCTCGTAGATGGAGCGACCTCCGCGAGGTTGCGGACGAATGGAATGCGAAGCGACCCAACACTTTCGATCCGTATTACTATAGAGAAAGGAATATATTTGAAGGGCGTTATTTTCCCGACGTTTGGCTGTCAGCTCAGTGGCATGGTAATATATATTTCAAATTTATGGGAACCAGAAACTGACGCAGCAAGTTACTGGCAACCTGTACAGCCATCTAGGTCAGGTTCTTCTTTCCATCTACGATCCAAACATTAGAGTTGGAATTGGAGCTCTTCGTCAGCAGAAGATTCTTCAGGTTTGACTCTCTATCAGCATATTTTACATAGAAGATGCTAATTGTTTTTCTTACCTGCATAGAATGAAATTATTAGTCACGCTCGAAAAATTTGTGGCATCTGTTTTTCAAACGCGACCACGGAAACTCGTCGAACAACATGTTATGCTTTAGTTGTTTGTGGTCCCTTTTTTAGTGACGCGGAAGAGCAAGCTCGAATTTTACAATTGTTAAAGCGAATAGAGGCTGAAGATGGATGGCCTACTCAAAGTGTGGTTCAGACGTTAGTTGATGTTTGGGAGATACCAGGCAATTGATACTACCCCTTCTTCCACTGGTCGTCCTCATGAGATTTTAAGACATACATTTGGTTTCAAGTCGTGTCTACGATGCAGGATGCCATGTTACGACCCGAGAGTGAACCCTGATGGATGCTCGCCAACCATGTAGCTTAGCGTAATGCAGAATACTATCCTTAAACATTATAGAGCGTCTGTGTTATCCACCGTGTAAAGCCGGCCTAGTATATGATATATACATATGCAATAAGGTAAAACATCGCATAGATAAGCAGTAGGCTACTGCAAGCAAGAATAGAATGTTGAAATTGAATTGTTCTCCGTTTAATGGTCTACGTAGGTGTTGCTTATGGTAGGCTCCTGTTGCTCCTATACCTCTTATGCTTCATCTATATAACGTACATGCATAGCGAAAGCTCTTGCATAGCGAACGCTCGACCCCATTTTACACTAAAAATCATGAATTTTTTAACTTAATATCTTAACAACCATTTGGCAATAAATTGTAAAAATGTTTTATTAACCTTTTATAAGCATTTAAAGCACTTTGCTTAGATTTTAAAGCAATTGATCTTATTGTTATTAATGTACAAAGATTTAATGTAGTGATTGTCCTCTTGTTCTATTAACTAACACTGCGAAAAACCATAGTGTTGGGGTCTGAGCTACTACTCCTCTGGGGCTTAACAATCTTTACCAACCTGCCTAAGATAGCATATTCTAGTTTGAGTTTGACGCTGTAGGCAGCTGATTTCAATGGGACCTGAACAGCGTAGAGACCAGAATATTCAACCGCGACGACCGACACATCTATAATGAGAATGACAATATTAATGATAAGTAGTTGCGTCAATATGATCTGGCGCCAGCCTCTTGGGCGAAGTCTCAATAGCTTCACCGTGTCCCATATATAGATGCCGGATAGGATGAGCTCTTGCACACAGAATAACACTAGCTGGATGCGTTCCATAATATTGAATCCGTTGGTGAACCTTGTGAAATGCGGTGATACCGCTCCAAACAGAACCACGATGGTTGTGACATGTAGTAGAATTGCATTGGTAACGATCATCCAGAACAAGCCTCGGATGTGCTTATGGGTTATGTGCACTAAGTGCAGCCGTGACCAGAGTACGAGCGACTGGCCAGTGACCATTCCACACCAACCCACAACGAGGATCGTGACTGAGAAGTACACTGGGACCTTTGGGGCAAAGACGAATAAGATGAACCCCAGGATATTCGGCGTGAGACAGATCGAGGCAATGAGCAGACTCCAGAAGTAATATCCCTGGTATCGCTTGAAGGTGAAAAGGCAAAGAACCACGAGCTCAATACTGTTGTAACACGTGATGCCGGTAAATGCCATGAGGGCATATGCCTTCGCCGTGGTGAGACTCGTCGCAGTCGAGAGCGGCACTGGGAGTATATCTGAGCGATACACTAGAGATAGACAGTAGGGACCCATTGTGCAGTTAGATTCTCTCTCTCTCTCTCTCTCTCGAGAAACTTTCGTTGTCGTGAGTGCTAAGAGGGAGATCTTTGTATTTATTTAGGTGTGTCATAGAATGACGTTCTATTAATCGTTGGTCTGCCTGCTCACTTTGCCGACCGCCGCACCGACTTACGGAGGTCGCAACATCAACGATAGCTCAACATATTACAGCCATAACTCTATCTACATAACAACCTAATTAGGGCCTCATCATAACCTACTTTCATTGAAAACCAGATTGCACATCTTCAGAATAGCTCTCTAACCTCGATTTAGGTCGTTACGTACCTATTAACAAGTTTAGATTACCCTTGAGCTGCCATTTGCTTGATCTGGTGCCGTGTCGCAAAGCTTCGATTTATGCAATTTTAATGGGAATAGTCAAGTTCAAGTCTTAAGGGAAGTATTGCATGCTAAGTACTGTTGCGGCTGCCATTTGCTTGATCTGGTGCCGTGTCGCAAAGCTTCGATTTATGCAATTTTAATGAGAATAGTCAAGTTCAAGTCTTAAGGGAAGTATTGCATGCTAAGTACTGTTGCGGTACATTATGCCTATACCATAGTGCTCCCAATTGTCACAGTTTTAATTATCTCATACTCCGCCATCCCATACTTACTTCCCTCACGTCCATATCCGCTCTCCTTAATGCCACCAAACGGCGCTTCTGAGGCACTGATCTTTGCTGTATTTACCCCTACCATGCCACACTCAAGCTGTCGAGCTACTCTGAGTACACGACTAGCATTGTTGCTAAAGAAGTATCCTGCGAGTCCAAACTCTGTGCTATTTGCTAATTCAATTACTTCATCTTCTCTTGAGAACTCGAAAATGGCGGCGAGTGGCCCAAAAGTCTCATCTGTAGCGACTTGCATGTCAACCGTCGCACCCGACAAAACAGTCGGTTGGAAAAAAAATCCAGGGCCCCTAGGGCGAATACCGCCGGTCTCGACTTTCGCACCCTTCGAAATAGCGTCTTTAACATGTTCTTCAACCTTGTCCACTGCAGCTTGGTTGACTAGAGGTCCTTGTGTTGTACCCGGATGAAATCCTGATCCCATAACTAATGCGTTGACCTTAGCAACCAACTTTGCAGTGAACTCCTTGACGACGCCAGTCTGCACCAGCAGGCGATTTGCGCTGTTGACCAACGTTAGTGGGGGTTTCCAGGGAAGAGATTAGTGTAGTACCAAACACAGGTTTGCCCTGAGCATCTAAACTTCGAGATCATAGCACCTTCGACAGCAAGATCTAAATCGGCATCATCGAAGACTATGAATGGTGCATTACCGCCAAGCTCCAGGCTACATTTCTTTAGCGATCCCGTAGCTAGTTTTGCTAGCATCTTGCCTACACCTGTAGATCCTGTAAACGATAGTTTGCTGATCATTGGGTTTGTAGCCAACTCAGTTGCCGCTTGCCGATTACTCGTCGTGCATACCTGGATACACTTTGGTGGTAATCCCGCCGCTATGGCTAGCTTTGTAAGAGCAAGGCAAGTGTGAGGGGTCTCTTTCGGGGGCTTGATGACAACTGAGCAACCTGCTGCTAAAGCTGGGGCAACTTTCCTTGTAATCATAGCCGCTGGGAAGTTCCAAGGGGTAATAATCCCACATACGCCAATAGGTTCTTTCATAGTCATAACTGTTGTGTTTGGTATCGATGAGGGAATAAGGTCTCCATATGATCTTGGTGCCTCCTCCGCAAACCATGAAATGAAACTTGCAGCGTATACGATCTCGCTCTCAGCTTCTGCAAATGTTTTGCCATTCTCTAGACATAAAATCGTTGCCACTGTCTTCAAGTCAACATGAGATCTATTGTTTAGAAATAGGATAGCCTACAGTCTGTCTTGTTTGCAATTACAAGGTCGAACCATTTTCGAAGCAGCGATCCTCGCTCGGTCGCAGTTGTGCATTTGTATTTCTTTTGAGCGACCTTTGCACTTTGTATAGCTCGTTCGAAATCTTCCTTGCCTAGGTCTGCAACTTTGCTGAAAGGTTTCCCGAAAACAGGTTCTGATCTCAAATTAGTGGTTTATTGAGCGACAGATGACTGATACCATACCGAGCACCTCAAAAGTACGTTCATTACTCACACTCACCCATTCTCCGTCGACAAAAGCCTCGCTGATGAATAGGCTCTTATCCGTAAGCTAGAAATATTAGCACATATACCATCGATTCTAGATATAAATCGAGCTCACACTCGATAGTGGGTTGGCGAAATCGCCATTTAGGATTTGATTGTTACTCATACTAGTTGAATGTCCATGGGAACAGTGCGGTGAAATATATTTCGATTATTTATGCTCATCTTGGTTCCTAAAATTGGTTATCCGTGCCACTTTATACTTTGTAAACTACTCATACTAGTTGAATGTCCATGGGAACAGTGCGGTGAAATATATTTCGATTATTTTATGCTCATCTTGGTTCCTAAAATTGGTTATCCGTGCCACTTTATACTTTGTAAAAGATCCACTAGGCTGAGATTATAGGTTAGACGACTCGTGAGTGATTTTTTGAGGGATTCTCGGGGAAACCTAGTCACAGAAAAAAAACATGTCAAACAGTCTAACTAGAAATGAGTTCCGCTGCTGTCGCCGGAAAATGCTCCACTATAATAATCCTTTGGGCTAGTACCCCGTGGGAGATGTAGTACAGTGCGTCCCAAGACAAATTTTGGGCGCTGTATGAGGAGACCCATGTTCGAATCGAATTTGACATTGCGGCAGTAGTGTTTATGTTCAGCCAATAGTCGCCTTTGAGTTGCATCAATCATCTAACATCCTCTTCTTTCTCCTCGGAAACTTACATAAGTTGGCGCCATGAGACTCGTAACGATGGCCCAGATTAGGCTAGGATGTTGCAGGGTCGCTTATTTGAAATGGATTAGGACTGGTCTCCTTCATCTCTGATTCATATAGCCCTTTTTAAGCATGCCCGATTTTCGATTTAGATGGTTGTCCGCTAACTAGTCTGCCCGAAGATCAAGGCTAGAACGCCGAGTCTCATCCCTGCTCGGAGAACTATTTCCGTCCTATTAAATGGCTATTAAATATAGACTCCGTAGTGGCCATCAGATATGCGCAGTTAACAAAAAGAGATTATTCAAAGAATCTACAAAAAGAAATTCGACTTTGGCCTCGATTCACAGATTTATTCACGTATTTACTTGACGTATTTATTATTTTCTATACCCAATATGACTCCTCAATTCTACGAGATACGACGTTCGGCGGCTCACAGAGTGGAAAAGATTCAAGAGCCTCACATGTTTCAACCCCATCTGCAGACCACTAAGTCAATGACGAATAGGCTTGTTACACAAGAAGATGATGGCTGGGTGCCACGAACCGCTAATGATCATGCCCAGCTCGCAATACGCAATCTTGTCATGGATATGTGCATGCAAAATGGAGGAGGACATGGAGGCTCTGCACTTGGAATGGCAGCTATTGGAGTTGCACTCTGGAAATACATCATGAGATTCAATCCGGAAAATCCAGACTGGTTTGATCGGGATCGTTTTGTCTTGTCAAATGGTAAGTAAGTCCTTTCTAGTATGAAAATCAATATCTGACTTCTGACCTAGGCCATGCGAGCATGTTTTTATATGTAATGAACCACCTTGTAGGATACGAAAACTGGACAATGGACGAGTTGAAAGGCTACGGAGCAGAGAAGACGAACGGCTTTACGACGATCTCTCACGCCCACCCTGAAATTGAGGTACCCGGAGTTGAAGTCACGACTGGGCCTCTCGGACAAGGTATTGCAAATGCTGTAGGTCTCGCAATTGCGTCGAAGAACCTTGCAGCAAACTTCAATCAGCCGGGACTTGAGTCCATTATTCAGTCTCGAATATACTGTATGACTGGAGATGGATGTTTAATGGAAGGTGTTGCTTTAGAAGGTAACAACCCCTATTATAACTTAGAGTATATAGCTAAGTCTACATTGTCGCACAGCAATTAGCTTGGCAGGCCACCTACAGCTAGACAACCTCGTTTTATTATATGACGACAACCAGGTGACCTGCGACGGACCTCTCGAGTGGATTAACTCAGAAGACGTGAACACCAAAATGCGTGCGTCTGGCTGGGAAGTTATTGATATTGCTAACGGGACTTATGACGTTGACGCCATTGTTGCAGCCCTAAGTTTGGCAAAGTCCTCTCGTGGCAAACCAGTCTTCGTTCATATCCAAACTGTCATTGGTGTTGATACTACTTCAGCAGGTACAGCGAAGGCACATCATGGAGCTTTCGACAAGGCCAGTGTTGCGAAATATAAGCGGCTAGCCGGATTATCTGAAGATTCTACACATGTGGTTCCTCAGGAATCATTAGACTTCTTTAGAGAGAGAAAGAGTCATGGCAAGGAATTAGAAGCGAAGTGGGAAGCTCTTGTAGACAAACTTGAGAAAGCCTTTCCAGAAAAGGCAGTGGAACTCAAGTCGAGGATAGATGGTTCATTCGGAGATTGGAGGAGTGTCTTCGATAGCATAGATGCTTCCAAACTCCTAGGTCTGGCAACACGAGAGGTCAATGGTCTCATAATGGAACAGTTGTGGAAGGCATGTCCAGCGCTGTGCGGTGGAGGAGCAGATCTGGCCAACTCAAACAAACTATCATACGTAGATGACGAGGTGTTTCATCCACTTAAGGTACATATTTCTTTAGCATTGTCAACTGCAGAGGCCAGTCACTTACATAGCCTAGAACTGGAAAGGTCGTTACATCCGAAATGGCATCCGAGAACATGCGATGGCATCTATTGCAAATGGCCTCGCTGCTTATAATCCTGGAACATTTCTTCCAATAACAGCCACCTTTTTTATGTTCTTTCTCTATGTACGTCTTACCAGTCTCAACTTTTATACGGTATACTAATCTTGATAGGCCGCTCCTGGCGTCCGTATGGGGGCTTTGAGCAACCTCCAAGTCATCCACATTGCAACCCACGATTCCTTTGCCGAGGGTCAGAACGGTCCAACCCATCAGCCGGTTGAATTAGACTCATTATATCGCGCTATGCCTAACCTCATATATATTCGCCCTTGTGACGGGTCGGTCTTCTGACTTCCTTACTATAACATAGCTAATAATTCTACAGCGAAGAATTAATTGGAGCATGGCAATGTGCCATCGAAGATCGCCACAACCCCTCAATGCTCTCTATCGCCCGTGACCCAGTTGGTCCTGTCCCCAACACCAACCGTGCAAGCGTTAAGCGTGGCGCATATGTAATTAAAGATACTTCTACAGCAAAAGTCACACTTGTTAGCTGTGGCACAAATCTGCACTACGCTGTAGCAGCTTCAGAGTCACTAGCAAAGAATGGCATCCACTGCCGTCTCGTTAGCGCACCGAGTTTGCGTCTCTTTGACCAACAGAGCGAAGATTACAAAGATTCAGTGTTCCCTAGAGACGGTATGCCAATAATTAGTGTGGAAGAATATGTCGCTACGACCTGGGCGAGATATGTTACTGCGAGCATCGGAATGACGGGATTCGGATATAGTGCTAGTAATCTTAGTAATTATGAGAGGTTCGGACTTGATACCAAGGGCATCGAGCGAAAGGTTACAAAATATTTGGAGGAGCTGGGGCCACGGAATGCGAGGATGTATGGGTGGAGGCAATTGGAAGATTAGAAAATAGGAGTCATAGCTTACCAGCTATGAAGCAGATTATGTGGAAATATTTACGTAACTAGTAAAGTAGAATTGAATTAAAAAACCAAGCATTTAAGCATACGCTGAAGTGATCCGCCTAACATCAGTTTAATAAAGCGAAGAACATTGCGGATGGTAGACTATAAAATGTAGATATGGCGGGAGGGTACCTTTTATATCATTTTTAAGGCCACGCTCACTCACTCTCACTCATCTAGGTGACCTTCTAAAGTAGCGGTGCATCGCGTTTATCACGTCTTAATATAAGGTCTACTTCGTATGTGTTAACGTGGTCGCTATTAGGTGACTGAGGGAGACAACCAGATCACTGCGAGGGCATCAAAATCTTGAGGCAGCGATGCTCAACCGCTAGTCCAAATGGCACTGTCCTAAGTATTAATCCACTTTAAGCTTGAGATCGGTGGATTAGTAGTTGGGTGGGTGACCACTAGCAAATACCCGCAGTTGTATGTTTTTGCTTTTTTTTCCCCTTTTTTAGGGGGTCTTCGTTATCATACTTTCTAGTTGGGGACGAGACGGAAGTAAAGTTGGTTCGTAGACTGCTCTAGTTCTAGGCCATCACGAAATACTCGTATATTTCCATCCCATATCCTTCCTCCTCCGCCCTAGACTACGCCATCCCAGCCCATAGGACTTTAGGAAACACTCACGCAAAGACGCTACCTGTTGCGCATCAAAATGATGAGAGTAGAAAACCACTACAGAGGGCGTACTGACAGCGCACTTGGGAGAGGTAGTTTTGTAGCGGTGACAGGAATCGTGGACGACGACAGGACTGCGCAAGTGACAGCAGCATCCTGACAGCAGCATCGTGACAGCAGCATCCCTAACAACAGCGCCACCCAACCGACAACAGCATCCCCGACAACAGTACCCCCCCCCCCCTG
>JPKA01000270.1:0-56460 GCA_000750875.1 Pseudogymnoascus sp. VKM F-4517 (FW-2822) | reverse complement strand
CGTGCATTGCATCCATCTACTGGTAGGTTCCTCCTCCACTGCCGCCGATGCATCAGGTCACTAACAAAATGCTAGGATTGTGCTATTCATCCTTCAGGGTGGGTACATCTGGCACCTGTTCTCGTCTAACGCCGAGTTTGTCCAGGCCGCGGCGTCAGTGGGCAGCCACTTCATCTTCAATAACCTCCTCCACTTTGCCTTCGTCATGCTCTTCGTCCGATCCCACTTCGTCTGGGCTGAGCTGATCCTGATCATCAACTTCTTCAACTTGTCGTCGCTCTACTTCCGCCACCCTACATCGCCTCGCTTTGTCCACCTTGCAGCTGTCTCAGGACCCCTGGCTTGGGCATTCGTTGCTTTGTACTGGAACGGAGCTATTGCTTTCCATGCGGAGGGTTTGTTCGGCCGCATCCTGGCCAATGTCGCCGTCTGGGGTATCCTTGTCTACGGACTTTTCTTCCTCGTCACCTTCAAGGTTAGTATCCCGAACAGCACCCTTCAATACAGCTTTACTAATTTCGTTACAGGACTACACTATCGGCTTCTCCCTCAGCGTTCTCAGCGCCTCCCTTGGTGTTGGCCAATTCCTCCGACAAGTCATCGCCTTCCAGTGGATCTTTGCCTTCACCATCATGGCCACCCTCTTCGTCGCGACCTTTGTCATTACTCTCCCCGAGATCTTTGGCGGCCGCTTCCGCAGAGGCGAGACTGTCGTTGCCGAGGACCAGGAAAGAGCACCTCTGTTGGACGACAACTAAAAAACTCCGCAAGATGGATAAACTCCGTGTGCCAAAGCCGCAAGGCTGCCGAGAGGATTTATGGATTTATGGTCTATATGGACAGTTACGAGTGCTATGCTTTTGATGTTTTTGGTGGGAATTGTGTGCTCATTTTTTGGATGGACTTAATATTCCGCTCTTCGCGATGATGGATGACTGTTCGTTCTCATTTTCCTTTGGATTCTAGTTTGGAAACTTTCTCAAATGCATGTCTGGGAGTCTTATGGATCTATTCGCACAGATTGAACCAGAATACAAATTAAGCAATAGGAAACTTGGGTATCTTTGATTCGGGTTCCAGCATAGATAAATATAAATATGTGCTTTCGCTATGCTGAAATCGTGCTTGCTCATCACGTGTTTTGGTGATGGATGGAGCTGCGTTCAGACCCAGTGGCTCTACAGGGGTACCAGGCCCACCACAAACAGTCTAATCGCATTTGATTTAATGCAATTATTTAGCACTCGGTATCGCGGAGTGGTCCAAGCTCTAGGATTTTATCGTGACGATCAGAGTGTTGGATTTGTTTAATCATTGAGGAGCAACTGCCCCTCAAGCTATTCAATCATGGCGTCACGAACGCTCTCTTCAGGCCTACGAAGCAGGGCCTCCTTCTTCAAGCCACGGCAATCCCAACCCATGTCCAGAGTCTCGTGCCTCGGTTTGGGCCAAACGAGGTCCTATGCGCCAAACCACGATGACCCTTTCGACGACGACCACGACGCGGCCCCACCACAGCACCAACAACTCAACATCAAACTCCGCGACCTAGTTAACAGCGTGCCCCTCGACCGAAAAATCCGCTTCGTCAAAGACAACTCCGAAGAGTCCCACCCCACTCCCGACGCAGGCCTCCTCAACGCCATCTTCAAGCCCACCACCCCCCTCCCCTACACAGTCGGCACAGACATCTGCCACATCCCGCGCGTCCTACTCGTCCTCGAGCGCCAGCTCGCCGACCCCGAATACATCGAGGGCTCCATGCCGCGCTTCTGGACCCGCGTCCTCCACCCCATCGAGGCGCGCTACAACGGCTGGAAAAGCACCGGCCTCGTCGCGCACCATGCAAAGTTCATCGCGGGCCGCTGGGCCGCCAAGGAGGCCGTCATAAAGGCGTTCTCGGCGGCGTACCCGGCGCTGGATAAGATCTTCATGCATGATATCGTCGTCTTGAATGCGAATGTCCAGAGTGCTATCGCGGAGGCAAGGAAGGCGGCTGCGCGCATCGCGGACAAAGAGGGGGGCGTGGTGCTGCCACAGGGCGAGGGGTTTGCGCCTGAGGTGCCGAAGGGGGGGGCGCCGAGGGCGTTTGTGCGCGTCCCGAGAAAGGGGTTGGGGTGGGTGGAGGTCAGTGTGAGTATTTCGCATGACGGGGAGTATGCGACGGCCGCGGCGCTGGTACCGGTTGACCCTAAGATTGCGAAGATCAGGAAAGAGAAGACCGTAGCGAGGGAGGTGATTGCGAAGACGTATACTGATGCGAGGTATATGTAAACGTCTACTGGCGACATAGAGTGGAGTGTATATATGGCGGGAGAGTTGCGTGCGGTTTTTGCATAGAAGCGGGGTCTTGGTTTGGGTCTGGAGTTGGTGGATATACCATTTTGCGGGAATTTAGTAGAGTATGTGTATATTATCTCTTACCTCACTTCTTGCACTCTTATTTCAGACTGGTGTTTGTTATCGATGTTCCTCTGCGTCTTCTCTTGAACCAGAAGCCAGGTTTTCATCCTGGGTTCTTTATGTTTTCAAATCCCCCCAGCAGTCCTGTCGGGAATCTCTATTTTATTCGATCCCAGTCGGGTCGTTGAATTATATGTAGATCTTTCTAGAGTCGAAAGTTGGTGCAAGTGCTATTTAATTGATCATAAAACCTCGGTAGTCGGAGGAGATATCCATTTCTCAATCCCCAAGGCTTCTTCATATCGAGATTTTTGAGGCACCTACTGCGTGCATATCTCTGTTGACGACGAAGTGAAGTCGAGCAGCCTCCAGAAAGTGGGACAGCTTACTATCATTAGATGAGATAGCGCATATTTTGAAACCGGGTATGTCGAAGTAAGAATATTTTTGCTTTGGTGTCTCCTGGAAAAATATCCAATCTTCGTGTCTCTTTCGGGGAAGTTCTCATATACTTCAGAATTTGCCCCCTTGCTTGACCTGGTTTTCTTCCATTGTTGCGCTCGCATATCTCTGTTGACGACGAAGTGAAGTCGAGCAGCCTCCAGAAAGTGGGACAGCTTGCTATCATTAGATGAGATAGCGCATATTTTGAATCCGGGTATGTCGAAGTAAGAATATATTTACTTTTGTGTCTCCTGGAAAGATATCCAATCTTCGTGTCTCTTTCGGGGAAGTTCTCATATTCTTCAGAATTTACCCCCTTGCTTGACCTGATTTTCTTCCATTGTTGCGCTTATTGAATCGAAACACAATACAAAGTCTGGCTTCATCAGGCTTCTTTCCCCATAGGACTATTGAGAAGTTGTGAGAAACTTGGGATCCGAGATTCTTGGGGTAGAACTCTATTTATTTGGTCTCCGTCCATTTCACCCTTTCTTCCTTGACCTCTCTCACAACACCAACGACTTTCTTCTTCAACAACTCCCTTCACAGCAACAGTCTTTCTTCATCAATCACCTTTTCTCGGCCACAATAACTGAGAAACTTGGGATCCGAGATTCTTGGGGTAGAACTCTATTTATTTGGTCTCCGTCCACTTCACCCTTTCTTCCTTGACCTCTCTCACAACACCAGCGACTTTCTTCTTCAACTTCCGTCACAGCAACAATCTTTCTTCATCAATCACCTTTTTTCGGCTACAATAACCCTTCTTCTTTAGAAGATCTCCAACTTCTTTCTTCAAACAACTTTTTCACAACAACCCTTCTTACTCGAGCACCTCCTTTGCAGCCACAACCCCTTTTCTTCGAAGCACCACCGCAATACTTTACCTTCCTTCAGCTACCCATCAAAGCTTTAGCTCTTAGTTACTGGTTAGAAGATCTCCAACTTCTTTCTTCAAACAACTTTTTCACAACAACCCTTCTTACTCAAGCACCTCCTTTGCAGCCACAACCGCTTTTCTTCGAAGCACCACTGGAATACTTTACCTTCCTTCAGCTACCCATCAAAGCTTTAGCTCTTAGTTACTGAGAGCACAATACTACAATCAGTAAGCACAATCCATCATCCATCACTCCAGATCGACACCCCCTATCACCACACTCTGTCCAAATTCATCCCTTCCCGTTCCGATCTTGACCCTCTGCCATCTTGTCAAGTCCTCTACAACCCACTCCAGATCGACACCCCCTATCACCACACTCTGTCCAAATTCATCCCTTCCCGTTCTGATCTTGACCCTCTGCCATCTTGTCAAGTCTCTCTACAACAATTTACGTTCATCAAAATTATCTTCTGTGCTCTACCTCAACTAACACTACTTCTGTCCTTCATAGAATCAATACAGACATCAATTTCCAAGATGTCTCAAGGTTTCAATCCTGTGAACCTCCCCCATCAGGACGAGGCCCCTGTGGAGTCTCTGACTATTACTTCATACAAGGCTGGGAATATGGAGGACAACGTCGGCGATGCCGGTGCTACTGAGGTAAGTTCCTCAATCACGTTGTCGAATCGGAGTGAATTGAAACCTCCCCCATCAGGACGAGGCCCCTGTGGAGTCTCTGACTATTACTTCATACAAGGCTGAGAATATGGAGGACAACGTCGGCGATGCTGGTGCTACTGAGGTAAGTTCTTTAATCACGTTGTCGGGTCGTAGTGAATTGAAATCCACAACCATCACAACCTCTCACCTTTGTTATTTGTCCGATCTCACGATATGATACCATGCTGAGGAACTATCACCACAAACTTCCATACTGCATTACCTCCTACAAACACGTCTTTATTTCCCCGGCTTAGATCTACCATCACAACCTCTCACCTTTGTTATTTGTCCGATCTCACGATATGATACCATGCTGTGGATCTATCACCACAAACTTCCATACTGCATTACCTCCTACAAACACGTCTTTATTTCCCTGGCTTAGATCGTGTATTGATAGCCTTTGTTTTTGGACTCACTAACACCAACTCAGACTGCGGGGCAAGCCTCCATGGCACCAGCGACCTCCTCAAACACCCCCAAAAAGCGTTCACCCAAGAACGCCAAAGCCAACACAGACGGCACACCTGCGCCAAAAACTCCACGCAAGAATGCCAAGGCAAAGGAGACCAACGAGGATGGAACTCCAGTCGCCAAAGCCACTCCAGGTCGCAAGAAGGCTCTACCCAAGTTGGATGATGACGGCAATCGCATTGCCAAGACTCCTCGCAAGAAGGCCGATCCAAAGCCAAAGGTTGGCCCCAATGGAGAGCCTCTCCCCAAGACCCCGCGCAAGTCAGCCGCGAAGAAGGTTAAGAGTGATGATAAGGTTGTGGACAACGAATCTGGTGATATGGATATGGCCGGTGACGTGGTCACCAATATGGTAGGTGACATGGTCACCGCCAAAGTGCCTAGCTATGGGGACGAGGATACCGCCGCAAACATGCCCTACTATGCTCCCACGCCCAATGGAGGCTGTAGCCCTGCCAGCATTGTCGAGGAACCAACAACCCCCAAAGGGAAGAAGTCCTCCCTCGCGGCAACTGGTACCCCCGGCGGCAAGAAGAAGCGCGCCGTTGACGAGGATGGAGAGTACGATGCTTTCACCACGCCTACCAAGAAAATCAAAGCCGCTACTGGCACCCCAAAGAGCGTCAATGGGAAGGGAATGGCGATTGCTACTTCCAAAGAGCAGCTCAGTGACGAGGACAAGATGTTGATTCAATGGAAAAAGGATGGCAAGAGTTGGGCAGAGATCCGCAAGAAGTGGACTGAGATTACTGGCAAGGCGACTGGGAACAGCACTCTCCCCAACCGCTACACGCGTTTGATGGCCAATATCACTGACTGGAAGGATGGCGACGTGAGTTACCTCCCTTTGTTCTATATTTGCCATGAAATCCAAAGTGTCGAACTGAACTTAACGAACTGTAACTAACTCCTCTCATCAGCTTGAGCGTATGATCTTAGCTGAGAAGGCAGTCACCAAGGCTTTCGCGACCGAGCTATACTCGCGCATGGCTTCTGCTATGGTCCAGCTTGGCGCAGATACCTACTCCGCCGCCGCTATCGAGAAGGCCTACCTGAAGGAGAAGCGTGAAGGATTCCCCCACGCTGCTACCATCGACCAGGTCATCAACGGCGCTTCAACCCCAGCCATCGAAGATGGGGATATGCAGGTTGTCAACGGCGATGCAAACCTGACTAGCGACGATGAGGGCGTGAAGGCCATTGACCAGGTCACCGGCGGCTCTGCGGCTCCGGCGGCCAACAACAAGGCCATGGAGGAGGATGCGGAGACTCCGGATGAGGGAAACTCCGACGGCGGAGTTCCGATTTCGCCTGGGCAAGCCTTCAATTCTCAGGAGGGTGACCAGGCCGGAGTTGGTGCCTTCATCAAGGGCGAAGATAGCCCTGTGGATTCCGACATGGCCTAGATTCCATTCTTCGCTGTGTTATCGGCTCGCCGTTTGCCATTTCTGGGGCCCTTGCCTTCTCCAGCATGAGTCGATATTTACACAACTTTCACGTTTCGCACAGCGTCTCTGCATCGGTATCAAACATACAGAGCTGGCGATGCACCCAGCACATCACCACTCACTATGGTCTTGCTGCCATACGGAGCTTTACTGGGCGAACGTCACCTACTTCACGAATATGACGACAACATACTTCTATATTTCTGATGGTCCGCTGGATCCGAGACACGGTATATTCGAAACTCTACTCACCAGGAAAAAGTTGTCTCTTACGGGGTCTGGCATCTGCGTGCGTGCATCGTTCTTGATTTTTACAATTTGTTTATGCGGTTTTACATCCCTTGGTGGATATATGGGGGAGGTATACCTGGATATGATGGAACGGGAGGTTCTGGGGGTGAATATTCAGACGCGAGATGGGTGATTTTTCTGTGGCTTTGCTTATAATTGCTCGTAACTGTCCATACGAAAGCATACAAATTGATTTCAAAACGTGCCCTTATTTATACTGCGGTGATTAAGAAGCCCTTCAGCGATTCGAGTTGTTATTCGTACATGGAAGAGTGGAAATGGGACAGCTTCTCTCCTACTACCCCCATATGCCAAACTCTCACCAATTGAACAAATATGAAGCCGCTTACCACTTACAGTATATATCATGATTTTGTTATCTCCATGCCGACCGGCATAGTGAGTATCGTGACAATACGGCTAGGAATGATTGAAAGGGCTAAAATTTGTTTTCTAATAACTAGAAATATACACTCGTGTGATTTTCTCATCTTGCGCTCTCCAAACTATCAACCTTAGTGATTCTTTAGTATATATAAATTGACAATTACTTTTGTTGGCAATAGATGGGAAACCATAGCTGCGCTCATAATATTCGATTTTCATCTACGGCCTCATTTTATATTCGGATTTTTTGTTTTACTTCCCAGATTCCATAATCAAGATTAAGAAATCACCACATACGAGCTTTCACTTGACCCACAAACGTAAACGAACTTGGTTCTTTTTTGCAGATTCATATTATATTCATGTTTTATACTTCAAGATACTAAAGGCTTTTGGCCCAAAGTCGGTATAAACCCGCCACATATTCACCAGTACTCAAGAGTGTTAGAGGCAACAGAATTGATCGTTCCTCAAAAAGCTTTAAAGCGAACAGAATTTCCTCACTCACCTTCACTCTTTTATTTACTCTTGTTGTTCTATCTTATTTTATTCTTTCCCCGTAGCTCCTCCTTTCAACCTTGCCCTCTATCTCAAACTATCTCTCCTCTAACAGCCAATATTTTCCTCCCATATTCCAATTGCCCTCTTCTATTAATCATCACTCCCCTCCTTTGACCTTTTCCTTTATATCCTCAAAACCGTCGTTTCTTCCACCTTTTGCCTTTTGCCTTTACACTGTGGTTCTGTCCTTCCACTCTCCTGCCCCTTCTTCTGGCATTCAAAACGCACACTCTCTTCTTTTCACCTTCCAATCACAACTTGAACAACACCCTTTTATGGCCTGCCGTTACCCAGCACAAGAATCAAGATGCAAACTATGAATCCGTACATACTATACACTCAGCAGCAAGGAGGCTGGATGCACCAGCCAGACCAGTCTGGGTATACACCCCCTCTCCAACGCTCATATCGCGTGGTCGACCTCTCTATACCACCCAGACGACATGCAACCCCAGCCCCCCCTAACATGGACCCTGGGCATTGTCACCGTAGCCTCAAAGAGCATCGCAGGGCCGTTAAGGAAAGTTATCGCCGCATGGTCAGAGACCAGATGAAGGCTGAGGCATCACGGGCATACCAACACCAGCAAGACCTAGAACCGTTCCCTTGGGATGCTTTAGACATGAGACAACCTTTACTGCCCACACTCAATACGGCAATACACGAGAGCGGAGGGGATGCAGAGAGGGCATGGCAAATGTTTGATAGACGGAGTTGGCAGGAAAAAGTGGCCGAAGAGGCTGCGGATGAGGAGAGAGAGGCTGAAGTCCGGAGGCGGGCTGATGAGATGATCAGAAAGGACGACGAGACGAAGGAAGACGGCGCCATGAGAGAATTGTTCGAGGGGCTACCTACATTTAAGTTCCCTGACATGTAAGTGGTATTCTCTTATTTATTTAGGGTGAAGATTTAGCTTTTACGTGCTTCCTGGGGTTTTTGTTTGGAAGTTTGCCTGGAGAAAGAGGTGGTGGCTCGCTTGTTGTTCGAACATGATATCTTGGACTATCGATCTTCTTACCTTCACTCACTTTATTCCATCAGACTTCCCACAATCCACCCTCTCAGCCACCGAATTTCGTTGACATTATTTCCTTTTACATTCCATCTATCAATTCTATCAGACTCACACTTAAAATCCATTGAGGTTTGTGTTTGGACCCAATACTCTCATTCTCTCAAGTTAATATCTCACTGTCACAACCTTCACTACGTTCCGTCAAATTCCCAGGCCTTCATCGAGAACTGTGCCTTTCCCCCTTTTCTCTCTCAGTTTTCTTCAAGTAATTTAATTGAGGCTTACTTGACTCTCATTTTTAGAACCAATACGGTTTCATTCGCGTCTGTTATAAGAGGCATCCAAGATCGGGTACGCGCTCATATAACTGACATCACAATATCACTCCGAGGTCACCCGCACCTCCAACTAGAGCTCTCGCAAGTTTTGTCTTGGGTTCAGCAAGATTGCAATCAAGAGAACCCCGAAAAGGTTTTACTCATATCGGTCGATGAGCTTGATAGATACTGCAATTCAGTTGCAGATCGGATATTTCATCACCTCGCCACCGATTTCAAGAAGCACAACTACTTGCATCAGCTTCGAAACGCCAAAGCAAGGTCAAGAAAACTTCAGCAGGTCAACTCGGAGTTACGAGTGGAGATCGAGAGGCTGAGGGCTGGTATTGATATCGACGACCAACTCGAACATAACTCGGAAAGGATACCACTCTTTGCACCGTCGGTGCACCAACATCATTCTCATCCGTCACAACCTCAGAGACTAAACTCTGGCATTGCAATCTTCAACAACCAAGTCGGGCATGACCGAAGAAGTTTGCCACTCTTTGAACCCTCGGCGCATCGGCATTATTTTCATCCACCCCAACAACAGAGACTAGAATACCAGCAGCCTCGAAGAAACTGGATACACCAAAGAAGTTCTGCAGCAGCTCTCAATGGTCTAGATATGACTATGGAATACCAGAACAATACTGCCGCACAAAATGGCGACATATCTCAGATGAACTATAGGAGGGAGTACTCGCCTATGGAGATGGAGATGGAAGAAATCCACCATGAGCGCCGTGGTGCAAGAAGGGCGCACTCAATGCCTCCACCCAACAGAGCCCGCGCCAGGGCAAGAGACCTCCATACAGACCTTGTTCCTGTCACAGAGTATGGCACAGTAGCAAGGGCTGACGAAATTGGACCCATCTATGATTATAGCAATCTTGGCACAGTTTCGATGAGAGGCGGTGCTGGTGGTAAGCATTGAAGTTTATCCTTACAATTGTTATTCTAATTGTTATCTAGGCCCATACAGTCTGTTAGAGGACAGTGACAGCGAAGGAGATGATGAGTCGGACGGTAAAGCAACAAATATTTCAAACATTACACCAAGTTTCGGAAAGGGCACACTCAATAGGATGAAGAGGTACGCCGACGACGATGACGAGGACGACGACTCCTTCTACAACCATAGCAGCCTTAAATTCACGAAGCAGGGTGACACAAAGTCTAATGACCCTAATAATCAGCTTTGGGAAGGCGGTCCACCATCATCATCTGGGATAGGAAAGTCATCTGCGATATTTGACAACCCTACCAGCCGCAGAAACGATCGGCACCGTGGGCGACGAGGACGAAACGGGACCACAACTATTGCACCGGGACTTGCGCCATTTAAACCAAAGGTGGATCCTTACGCTGAGGTTCCAAATGGCTTCCGGTTTGGCTGGAATCAAGCTGACAGTGCGCCCCTTGACAAAACATGGACCACTCTGGATCCGAAAACGGGAACTGTCAAATATGAAGAAGGAGCCCAGGAAGCTCGAGAGAATCCACAGGAATCTTACATGTGGAATCCCTTAGATGCAAGAAACACCCCACTCGCCGCAACTTTTGGGACTTCCAATGTAGTGTACGCCACGGAGGTAAAGGAAAGTAAGATCCCTGAGGCTGATGGTCTCACCGCAAAATCTCTTCAGAGGCTCGATAAGCAATCGCGCCAAGGAAGAACCGAAGCAATAGATGAATATATCGATATAACTTCTACCCCAGGCTCTCCTAACGCTCCTCCTTCCGAGCCAAGTATCGTCGAGTATCGCTCCGCCCTGGCCCAAGGCAGCATGGCTGAAGATAGAACCGTCAACAAGCAACCCAGCTGTGTAGATGCAGATGTGAGAAAAAATTTCATTGATAACATTAATGCTATGCATGATGTCCGTCCTGCACCAGGAGTATTTGAGCGGCGCAACCAAGGCTGGGTCGCCAAAACCAAGGCACCAGTGTCGTATATCAACGAGTTCGGCGACGGTAATATTGTTGAGGTCACATTAAAGACTGAGACGCGGACACGAAAGATGAATGAGAGCGGAGGATACGACGGTAAAGATTTGGGGCAGGTTAAAAAGCGCCACCTGCGGGGGTTCTTTGAAATGATTAACGCACGCAACGACGAAATGGTACGCGCGAGTAAAGAATACCACGAGTGGCAGGCCATGTCCCTTGAGGACCGCATGGAGCGGCTGACACTCATCCGTCAGCCCATTGATCTCTGGAAAGGTAAGCCGGGTGCAGATCAAAACGATCAGCATGAGCTGAAGTACCTTCCGAAGTTCTATGAGAGACGAATTTCGCGGAAAAGGGAGAAACAGCGCATGAGAGCCATGCTTGCCGAAAAAGCAAGACAGAAAAAAGCAGACGATATTAGCACCTCGTTTGGAACCACAGGAACTGGGGACACCCTCGACACTTTCGGGACACTGGGCGACTGCGATGACTTGCCCGTCAGGGGCACCAGTAGTGGCTCCCAGACTCCTAGGCTTGGCAATGAGAGTTTGCAAGAGATGCTACAGCGTGCCATCGATATTGACCCCCCTAGGGATCCAAGGTCCCGCTCACGCTCGTCCTCTAAAAGTGTTCCCGTAACCGGCTCGACGGACGCTGAACCCGGATTTAGGCATCCCGATAAAATGCACACTGGCCAGCGCTCCAGGCCGCGTCCAAGTCTGTATTCAGGCGGTTCCGTTACAGGAAATTCAGTTACTGAACCTCGCCAATCTAGGCCATCATCCGCTCACCCAAGTCCGTTCCAAGCCGCGTCACCCAACACGTGGTGTTCGACAGACGCCGGTAGCAACGCATCCTCTACCGTCAGAGGCGTCCGCAATGCCCCCCTCGGGAGTCAGACTCTCAACGGTTCAGGCACTGAGCGATCAAGCGACGGAACCAACGCAGCGAATGGACTCCACGGTCTCATTGCCGCCTATGATGACTCTCCCACGCTCAGAACACCTACGGACATTGACATCCCGCCTGCTCTACTCACCGAGGACGACGAACAACTATACTCCTATGCGACCGGGAATATGGGAGAGCGCGGACGCGTCATCACGATGCGCCTCCATGCAGTTCAGGAAACCCAAGGGGGGCCAGGCGATGTGCTGCCAAAGTTCACACCCGGGGCCATTGCAGAAAGGATCTTTGGTGGTGTGGTGCAAGAGTTCCAGTTACACCCTGAAAAGCGGACGGCAGTGGTCGTATTTATGCATCCGAGGGAGGCGCGTTCATTTGTGCATCATGTCCGCAACGTGAGACAGAAGGGCACGGAACATGATATCAGAGACCTTCAAATTGAGGCCTCATGGTTCAGAGGCATAGAATCTCAGGCTATCCTCCCCGCCCAGCCAAATCTCCTCAAGCACAGCATCACTGCGTCCGGGGCCAGACGCTGCATACTCATCTCCCACATCCCGAAGGAGAAATCGAACAGTGTTGTCTTCCAAGAGCTCTCTGCCAGCTTTGGCACGATTCTAGTGCGCACCTCCCTCATCACGCCACAGCAGAATTACATCCTGCAATCCGAGGGCAAGCAGGCTCTGATTGAGTTCGCAAATCTCCAGGACGCTATCCGCGCTTACGACGACCTGAACGCGGGCCTTGTTGCCGGATATGAAAACGCAGACCCACGGTATACGAATGAAATGACGGAGAAGAGACCAGTTACGAAGGATTACTGCGGCTGTCTTGGTTGTGAGGAGAAGAGAACCATAAAGGTTAGGGAGAGGGAGTCGAAGGAGCGAAAGCGGAATGAGCAGATGAGGGAGGACGACGACGAGATGGGAGATGATGAGAATGAGATGAAGGAGGTTGAGGATGAGGACGAGTTGACAAACTACTCCGACACTGCAGGTGGGTAGGTTCCAGCTTGGGGTTGTCGTGCGATGGGTTCATGTGAATGATTGACGCGGTTTTTGCTTGTCACAAGGGCCCATGGTACAGTGAATGATTGAGGGCCGAGGCGGTTGTTTGGTTGCCTGTGTGATATGGGATGGGGCTCACTGACACCGAGATTGCTCGAGAAGCTAGCTAGGCTTTTCTTTGTGCTTCTTTGCGTCAACGAGGACCGAGAGATCTTACACTCTGATACATGGACTTGGGTCAATTGGGCCCATCCCTCGTCGCTTGTGCGCCAGTCGAGAGATTAGCTCATTCTACATTAGATAGGTGATAAATGCAAGGAATTGCTTTGCAAGTTGAAATAAGTTGTGACCAATAGAGAATGGAATAAAATAAACCTACTGCTTCCCATCCTTTTGTATTAGAAACCACTGCAATAGCCCAACGGCAGAGGCACAGTTCCACCACATCATGTAGAAGCCCAAAGGTCTCCTGTGGCGATCAGCCAATAACAGCAAACTGCGCCATGGTAGTTATTCCCACAAAACGCACGAACGGCGATTATAGAAAGGGGTAACCCAAGACAATATTTCTTTTTGCGGAGAACTATCCCACCACGCGTGCGTGTGCAGCAACGGTAGCTGTTGAGGGTTAGCCAGACGAAGATTGCGGTGTGGAAAATGCTAGGCGGTGGAGGGCGGTCGGCCGGGGAAGAGCGGTGACGGGCCGCGGTGTGGGGTTTGAAATGCATCGTGGAGTGTCACCGTGATAGAGCATCGTCTGATTCCTGGCTGGAAGGGGAGAGCGGATTGGTAATTCTCGAAAATACAAATCCGGTCAGATGAAGAAGATCTCGGGGAATTCTGTCATTTCGGTCTACCTTGGATGTTGTGAGACGGTGGACACGGTCATGACATGCTTGCCGATGCAGTTGGAGACTAAAATCCGGATTGGCGCTGCCAGTTATTATCGTCCATTACCGCACTTCTTGAGCATTCTCGTGCGCATGCGCGGCAACGAGGGGGCGTCTCACAAGGCGCCGGAATGTATAGATTGGCTGCATGGAGGTCGCAGCTGGATTTTATCAACCAGCATCGGTATGTTGGAACATTCATGCTACTAAGAGCTGTAGCGCGTTCGGCTGAGTAGGGGCGTGCAACAGGGCAAGCAAGTGCATTCCATGCGTGAGGCTGTAGACTTTAATATATATATACGGCAACATATGCACATATATTGAAGCTGGACGGAGATAAAGATGAAGTTATCAAGGAACAAGGAAACAGGAACCATTCAGGCGGCTTCAGGCTTCGCCGTACCCGCAATCGATTGGCCGCGCCGTCTGCCTTACAGGCAACAGTGGCGCTAGCAGGGGCGGCCGGTGGGTTGGGGCCAGGTACCCCGTGACCGGGCCTTGTTAGCTGGGGCCGGGCTGTTTAGCGCTGACCCTTGCCTGGATTGGGACGATTGGGGGATGATTGGGGACGCTGTGACTGTTCACCGCGTCAACTGGAGCTTCCAACGTTCCCACCCACCCAGTTGGAGAAGTACTTTGTTGATAGTGGTAGTGTACTTATTCATACGCGTGTTACTATACTGTCGAGATTGTATCTTCTCTCTAATCGTAAAGTAGCATCCCAGGCATCCCCAACCATCCTAACCGCCCCCTCCCATCCCTTCTTTCCCCACAGCCTTCCGGCAGCCTCACTCCAACATGCCACAACAGCTCCATACAGACCCCATACAACCTCCACACAACATCAGCTTTGTGCCATGCTAGCCGCAGCCTCATTCATCATCCATCCAGCTACTCCACGCCCTTCAACCAAGCACAGTCAAGGTCAAGCGTCGTCCAGAGTTGCATCTCATCCGCCGTCTCATCCTCATCCTGGATCCTCCTAATGCACACTCTAACGACAAGGCAGCAACTGCTATAGCTCTATTGGCCTGCGATCGCTGCAGTACCACTACTGCACTGTTGCAACGCCATCACAACGCACCATACATATATTCCACATTCCAATACCGACCTAACTCCATATTTCTGCCTGTTCTCCCCCTGCCACTCACGGCTTCTTTTTAAAGCTGACGTCGCCCTCGCCGAGTGACCCTTCCTTTCACCCAGTCTCTCTGTGCTCGTTGTCCTAAGACATATATCTCACATTCTTCTTCTTCGTCTCTCTTCTCTCAATATACTCTCTTTGTGCCTTGCTTTACTCTCTGACCTCATCTGTCAACACCACCTTTTCCACCGGCTACGACTAACGACTAACGAAGCTCGCTGATACGTTTATAATTCTATACAAGAGGTAAATACCCTCCCTTGCTTCCCAACTACTCCCTCTTTTGCAACCACGGAAAGAAAAGGCCGACGACCAGCACATCCAACAAAACGAGTTCCACAGGATTCTATCAGCTGGCCTATGTGCCATCGTGTTCTGTAACATCTGGCTAACCATCTCAAGTTGATAGGTCTGCCAAACTCCGCAGCGGCAAACCAAGCATCGTGAGACGGTGCCCTTGACAAACTTTTCCAATCCACGACACAGTGGACCCCTCTCAACCACCCCGACTTTGCTACAGGACAAGATATGGATAACCAACAATTGGACAAGGAGCTCGTGGAGCGCGGCGAGGACACACCGTTGACATCCGAAGGGAGCATCCCCGCACAAACAGAGACCAAGGCAAGGCAGGGCTCGGTCGCCACCACAAAGGCTTCCAAGTCGAAGAAGTCGAAGCTAAAGGCGAAGGACTGCGGCAAGTCGGCCAAGAAGTCAAAGTCGAAGAAGGCAAAGGAAGTCGACAGCAACAGCGACAGCGATTCGGACAGCGATTCAAGTGATAGTAGCGACAGCGATTCGGATTCAAGCTCGTCGTCAAGCTCGTCGTCATCCTCCGACTCAGAGGCGGAAACCAAGAAGCAGAAGGCAAAGCGCAAGCTGAAGGAGAAGAAAAAGGCAAAGCAAAAAGCCAAGGACAAGAAGAAGGCCAAATCAAAGAAGGCGCAAAAAGATGTGAGTTTTAAGAATCCGTCCCATCATCTTGGGAACCTACTACTTCATATGCGATTATGCCTCATAAAGTTACTAATTATATTGCAGGATTCCTCAGATTCGGACTCAAATAGTGACAGCAGCGACGAAACCACTGACAGCGCCGAAGAAGACGAATCCGATGACCAGGATATCAATACCAAGCTATTGCAGCTGCAGCTTCTTCAACAGCAATTGGGACAGCCTATTCCCCCGACATACACATACCCACCTCCAGGAAGAGGCCTGAATCGTGGTCTCCGTGGTGGCCGCGCCGCCCGTGGAATGGCAGCCAGAATCCAGGCAAAGCAGAACGCCAGGCTTGGCCTAGACCCATTGGGCCAGAAGCTCAAGAAAGATAAGAAGCAGTCGAAATCCAAGAAGCGGGGCTCCAAGCTTGAGTTTAAGAGGGTAGACCAGCTGTGGGATAGCACAATCCACAACTACAAGCTCACTGACACGGCTGAAGATGAGGAGTCTGCCGAGTACGACCAGTACCTGTTTAATGTCAGGCGAACTTTTGACTGGGAAGGGAAGTACAAGACGACTCTGATTGACATCAAGAGTAAGCTGTTGAAAGAGGCCTTAAACGGCATTATGGATGGAGTGAAGGGAGTGAGCTTGGTTGAGGAGGCTCCGGCAATCGATCCGAACCTCCTCTTCCTTTACCTCGAGGACCTTCGAAAGCTCTTGAAGGACCTCAAGGCAAAGCGCAAGGGTGAAGTAAAGATGAAGAAGAAGGAGGTGAAGAAGAACGATGAGAAGGTCAAGCATATCAAGGTCCTCATAAAGTATCTGGACAAGGACTATGCGGAAACTAAGAAGACCCTGTACCCGATGTTGGAATCGGGTCTTATCACATTCGACTACCTCTGGGCTCTGTATAAACCGAATACTCTTGCGTACACCACGACCTATGGGACACTGGATGAGCCACGAGCCTTCAAGATTGAATATGCCGAGAAGGAAGCCAGCTTCATGAAAGGAGAGTGGTATAGCATCGAGGGTAAATATCTCGAGTATGATGGTAAGACCTGGGGAATGGGCACGATGGACTGTGATGTCCCAGCGTTCAAGGGTGCACGTAAAATCACCAGTCTCGCCTGCTACCCCCTCGAGTACCACAAGGAGGAGGAGAAAGTGCGCAAGGAGCTTATTGAGCGCGGCAAGAAGTTTGTCTCTTTGCAGGGTGTTCATTACAAGAGCCACGAGGGTCTCGCATATTACAAGAAGAAGCGACAAGTCATTAAGGTCAATATCAATGGCCGGATTATGATTGACCCAGCAATTCATCGACGCATCAACCCCAATTACCAGGTTAGCACCGTCAAGCCGAAGGATCCCAACGAACTTGAAGATTCCTCGGACGAAGAGGACTCAGACTGCGGGTGCGACTGCGACGACTCTGACGACGAGAACAAGCAAGCTGGCATGGATGATGTCGACGAGCCCAAGATGAAGATTAAGGTTGTTTTAGACGACAAGAAAAAGATCCACGTCGTCCAAGTTGCGGTGGATGCCGATGGCCAGGAAATCAAGCCTGAGAACCTCGAGGCGGTAACCGAGCAAGACCAGGACTCCGACGACAAGGCTGATGGGAAGAAGGCCATCCCCGTCTTCACCGATGAGGAGTACCTCATTGCCTCTCCTGTCGTGCTCGGCTTTGCTTTTGGCGAGAAGCTCTGGCTCGAATTCACCGTCTCGGGGATCAAAGAAATTGTTTGGAACCATGGCGCCTACGAGTCCCTAGTCCTCGAGAACAACACCAAGGATATCGTCAAGGCTCTCGTTGAGTCCCACAAGTATCACCCTGCTGAGAGTATCGACGATGTTATCCAAGGAAAGGGTAAGGGCCTTGTGGCGGTGCTGCATGGCCCGCCTGGTACGGGTAAAACCCTGACAGCTGAGGGTATCGCCGAGCTTCTCAAGTGCCCACTATATATGGTCTCAGCTGGCGAGCTGGGCACTGACCCGCGCACTCTTGAGGCGGAGCTGCAGAAGATCCTCGATATCAGCATGACATGGGGCTGCGTGCTGCTGCTTGACGAGGCGGACGTCTTCCTCGAGAAGCGCACGATTCAAGATATTCACCGCAACGCGCTCGTGAGCATCTTTCTCCGCCTGCTCGAGTACTTCCAGGGTATCCTTTTCCTGACCACCAACCGCGTCGAGGTTTGTCTCCCCTATCAGCATTGCAGGGCCGCACTAACTTTCTCCCCAGACCTTCGACGACGCCTTCCAATCGCGTATCCACATCGCCCTCCGCTACGGCGAGCTCTCCGCCAAGGCTAAGAAGGCCGTCTTCCAGATGTTCATCGAGAAAGTACGCGTCCTCGAGGGTATTGCCACGATGCCCTTCACCGAAGCAGACTTCACCGACCTCGCCAAGCATAACCTCAACGGACGACAGATCAAGAACACGGTGCGCACGGCGCAAGCTCTTGCCGTCAACCAGAAGGAGCCACTCAGCATGGTGCATATCCGTCGTGTGCTGGATGTGGCTCTCGCTTTTGAGAGGGATCTCAAGGGAGGAACCGGGTATGAGGACGCGATGAGGAATTATTACTAGAGCAAAGTCGGGTTATGTGACCCGAGTCTACTGCTGGCAGTGAAGAGAGGGCCAGGAGGAAGAAACAGGGAGATATACGGCGGATTTCGCTTGTACACATTTTTTCTTTCCTTTTTCCTCGTCCTTCCTGCATTTTGCAGTTCTTTTCTGCTGTTTTGCGCTGCGCGCGTCTTTCAGGACCAGGGTGTTTTTATGAGGTTATGTAAGAATGATATCATGAGACAGATGGACTGTGTGGTTAGAGGATGGATAGGGGCGCTGAGATGTTATATGGAATTTTTATGGAGTCGGGAAGAAGGGCTAAGCGGGTAACTAGTAAATGAGCATGGAGAACATGGATGGCATGGTTGAGGGATGGGTGATAATCAGTATGGGCATAGTCTGGTTCTGGTATTATAGTCTAAATCTCATCTCTCATATTTATATTTCGTCTTTTAGTGTTCGCCAGGAATGTTTTACCAGTCTACGGCGATCATATGACATATGGGGCCGGGATGTCATATACCAGCTTCGGAGGCATTGTCGATGGAGATGGCAAGGAAATGTTAAATAACTGGAGTTTGGTGCGTTTTGCCGAGCTCAAAGAAACGGGTTACGGGCAGCATTGGGAACGATTCATCTCAGTATCTTGGTCCTTATTCAGTGGTGATCTAAGATATATCCTCTTCCAAATACAACTATAAGAGGGAAGCCTTATAGTTGTATTGACCTATATATATTTGTGGGAGGTGTGGAGTTCCGCCACACGTGATACGACGATCGAACCAACACTAAACCGATTTCAGGGTCTACCCCACACAATTTCGGAAACTCCGCCCGTAATTCCGTACTAGGACTTTACCCGCCGTGGGGGATCTGACTTTCACCCCTCACCCTGACGCCGATATGGTCGAATTATTCGGACACATATCACCATTGTGAGCAACTTATATTATATATTTACTCCGGAGTATACTGTACTGGGGCAGTTGCTGTTGATGGTGCTATCTGAATTGAATGCTGCTCATCTATATCATTCCGAATCAATATATCTGCTTCCATGCCAGCCTTTATGCCTTAATTGTGACAATAACACGCCGGCTGGAATGGCCTTTAATCTTTAAGTTCCAGCCCCCGAGGTCGGACCGGGGGACGGACATAAACCGTGAAACCATTAACGCGCTTAGCAAGGATCACAAAACTTAGATCTGTCAAAGTGGAAATCAACTTTCTTATAACCTCAACCGCCCGTCTCAACAACCCACGGTTTGGCAATTCCTCCCCCAGAACCTACAATGTTGCCTCTCGGCCCGTCCCAAGATGGCCTCCGCTACGAGCTGGCAAGCCCAACCGCCATGCCCAAGGCAGGAGGCTTCCTCTGGAACCAGAAAATGATGATTCAGATAACCTGTCGAGGCTACGCCACTGCACAGTTCATGCAGCCCGAGCCGGCAAAGTACGCTCACGCGCCTAATCTGGAGGCCAGAACCTTCATGCAGCCAGAACAAGACTACTATGCACATCATCCTGGCCGGTTTGTCTATATTAAGGACGAGGAAACCGATGAGCTGTTCTCCGCGCCGTACGAGCCTGTGCGGGGCACAGTTGACAAGTTCGTGTTCTCGGCGGGCAAGAGCGATATTAGATGGACTGTGGAGAAACTGGGAATCCGTGTTGAGTTGACCTTGGGCTTGCCCACGCAGGACGTGGTGGAGCTATGGACTGTTAAAGTGACCAATCTGTCGGGCCGCCCCCGCAAGATCAGCGTCTACCCATATTTCCCAATTGGCAACATGTCATGGATGAACCAATCCGCTGAATACCGACCGGATCTGGGAGCCATTGTGGGCAGCAGCATCACTCCTTATCAAAAGGCGGAGGAGTACTTCAAGAACAAGTTGCTGAAGGATAAAACCTACTTCGTGTGCGAGACGCCGCCTAATTCATGGGAAACCATGCAGAAGTCGTTTGAGGGTGAGGGTGGTCTACATGCCCCCTCTGCGGTGATGCAGCCAGAGCTGGGTGGTGGTGACGCGCGGTATGAGACTCCTGCTGCCGCCGTGCAGTACCGCGAGACTCTGGAAGCCAACGACGAGCGTGAATACCGTTTCCTTTTCGGGCCTGCCCTGGACGATGCTGAAATCCGCTCCCTGCGTGAGAAATACTTGAGTAAAGAAGGCTTTTCTCAAGCTGCGAGCGACTACGCCCGCTATATCGAACTGGGGCGAGGTTGCCTACAGATCGAGACCCCAGACAAGGATCTGGACAACTTCGTTAACAACTGGTTGCCGCGTCAGGTATATTACCACGGAGACGTGAACCGCTTGACCACCGACCCGCAAACGCGCAACTATCTCCAAGATAACATGGGCATGAACTTTATCAAGCCCGAAGTAGCACGCAAAGCTTTCCTCATTTCGCTTGGTCAGCAAGATCTCGACGGCGGGATGCCAGACGGGATCCTTCTGTCCGAAGGCGCTGAGCTGAAGTATATCAACCAGGTACCTCACACGGATCATTGCGTATGGCTTCCGGTTGCGCTGGATTTATATCTTGCCGAAACCGCCGACTACGCTCTGCTTGACGAGCAGATTCCTGGCATGCATGGCGACAACTACACGGCGTTTGAGCGATTCAGCCGCTCAATGGATTGGCTTCTGGCTGCACGCGACGAGCGTGGCCTGAGCTACATCGCCCAGGGCGACTGGTGCGACCCAATGAATATGGTGGGTTATAAGGGAAAAGGAGTGTCAGGTTGGTTGACGTTAGCCACCGCCTACGCAGTGAACCTGTGGGCCACCGTTTGCGAGAAGCAAGGCAAGACTGAGCTTGCAGCGCGCTACCGCGCCAGCGCAGAGGAAGTCAATGCAGCTGCCAACACCCACATGTGGGACGGCGACTGGTTTTCACGCGGCATCACCGACGACGGCGTGGTCTTCGGGACCAAGAAAGACAGCGAAGGCCGCATCTGGCTCAACCCGCAGGCATGGTCCATTCTAAGCGGCGCAGCCAGCATCGAGCAGCGCAGCAAGATGCTGCCGCAGGTGGACGAGCAGCTGAGCACTCCCTACGGCGTTCTCATGTTTACCCCGCCATTTAGCGGTATGCGCGAGGACGTGGGACGCGTGACGCAGAAGCACGCTGGGTCTGCTGAAAATGGCTCCGTGTACAACCATGCGGCTGTGTTCTACATTTACAGTCTCTACGGTATCGGCGAGAAGGACCGCGCTTATAAGCTACTACGGCAGATGATCCCGGGGCCAACGGAAGAGGACTATTTACAGCGCGGCCAGCTGCCCGTGTTCATCCCCAACTACTACCGCGGCGCCTGGAAGGAGATTCCAAGAACTGCGGGCCGCTCCAGTCAGTTGTTCAACACGGGCACTGTGTCGTGGGCTTACCGCTGTTTTGTCGAGGGCCTATGCGGCCTCCGTGGTGATGCGGAAGGTCTGTGCATCGAGCCCCAGCTGCCATCCGCATGGGATGCTATCAAGGTGACACGTTTATTCAGAGGCGCAACGTTTGTCCTGGATATCCGCCGCTCAGGCGAGGTGACGGAAGTAAAGGTTACGCAAGGGGGGGAGGTCCTGCCAGAGGCTCGCGTTAAGAACATTCAGGCTGGCCAGACTTACGAGCTGTCAGTACTGGTGCCGCAGTGATATGATGTTCCCAAGTGGAGTGCTGCGACGGGAGTCCATGGCTTTCAGAGGACTGTAGATGATTGTTCGTTGGCCGGGGGTAGCCCATGTTGCTCGGGCGTGCGTGTATGATACTTAAATTACACGAATAGAAGATGGGATTTGCGAGAAGGGTTTTGCGAGATTTTTGCGAGATGGTTTCGAGATGGTTTCGAGATTGTTTTGCGAGGTAGATAGAGAGAAATACGTAGAGTCTTATTTATCATCTTTGTTTACATTTCGACCGCATCTCGGCCGGCCACTATACAGAGAGAAATGCGAAAAGTGCTATTTATAATCTTTGTTTACCTTTCGACCTTTTGACCCAGCGCCCCTGTGACTGCGGCTCCAAATTCCGCTACTATAGCGGTTGATCGCTCACCCACTGGGGATCCCGAGTACGAGTAACCCGCAGGACCATCTCGGCGGAGTTTGCGTGTCCGCGCAGCAGCTGTGCGCAGAGTGCCTAAAAAGACGTCATCCCTTCCATGTGCCATTGTAAGCAGCGTGTGCATTGGGCGCTGGGCGATGGGTGGTCGCGGTCGCCGCTCGGCGGTCCGGAGTTAATGCCCAAGGCGCTAAGGAAAAGTTAAAATTCATATTTCCACAATTTCCCCATCGGCAATCATAAAATCTCTTCGCTTTTTTACATACTACTCGCTACTCGCTACGCCGCTGTCCGAACATATCTCGCCTCCGTAGGGCGTAGAATCCTACCCGCTCCCTGGTCCCTGCTCGCTTTCCCTACTACAAACGGCTTTCTAAGGTTGATTTCCAATCAAGTGCACCCACCTTTTGATTTATAATACTCTCCCTGTGTGTCTGTGGTTGCGCTAGGACAGGGATGTATCGCCCACTATCCTCCACCATCGTCGACGTACCTCTCTTAGCGTCTATGACTCGCTATTAGTCTGATTTTGGTGCACCTTAACCGCTCGTAACTCTTTCTTTGTAGCCGCTGGTCGCTCTTTCCTCCTCTGAAACCCCCCCTAACCCCCCCACTACTCACCATTACTCATCCTCTACATACCATACCATCAATCCACTATCTAACCGCACCCTAATCGCAGCATGTACCTTTCCATACATATCCCCACGGGCAATACTTCGGTACTGAAAATCAGTGCTAAACAGTGCCAAACAGCGCAGAATCAGTCTTGGAACTCCTATCTAGTGTACCCTAAGCGTGCCTAATCAGGTTAAGAAACTGCGGAATCCGGCTCCGTCCTGCGTGGCGTCTTATCTCCGTGGTTAGATCCCTGGGCTCGCAGCCCCTACGCCATCTCCCGTGCTAACCCTTGTTTTGTTTATCTATATATACATATATTTCACTTCCCCAGCTACAATGGAGACTATTATCAGAAACATTCCTTCACCCTCCCTCCGCACCCAGCTATGGCGACCCCCGCTGCAGAGTCTCCGTCTCCCCTAGACGAAGACGTCCTCAGTTACAATGCCACACCGCGAGGCTCAACAGCCGTTCACTCAGTCGCTTCAAAGGAGAGCATTCGTGGAGGAACATGGGGCGAAGACGACGACCAGAAGGCCGTGTCCCGCCATGGAGCCATCGAGGACCTGAGCGAGATGAGGAGGGAGTTGACCAAGTTGGAGTCCCACAAGAGATCGCAATCCGCCGCCGGAAAGAGGAAGAAGCTGGGCGACGACGAGGCTAATATTGCGGCGGCCGAGGCTGACGATGCAGAGGACTTCCAGCTTGACCGCTTTCTCTTGGGTGGCCAGCTTGAGCGCCGCACGACTGCTGGAGATGCCGGTAAGAAGGTCGGGGTCGTCTTCAAGAACATGACCGTGGTAGGGGTCAACTCCTCTGCTACCTTCGTGAAGACTTTACCCGACGCTGTATTGGGTTCCTTGGGCCCAGACTTGTACCGCCACGCATCCAATCTCATCCCTGCCCTCAAATTCGGAAAGGCGCCGCCGACGAGGAACCTGATCCATGACTTTACCGGCGCTGTTCGCGATGGCGAGATGATGCTCGTCCTAGGACGACCTGGCTCCGGATGCTCTACGTTTTTGAAGACCATCGCCAACGAGCGGTCAAGTTTTGTTGCAGTAAATGGCGACGTCACCTACGGGGGTATCCCCGCCGACGTGCAGCACAAACTTTACCGTGGAGAAGTCAACTACAACCCAGAGGACGATCAGCATTTCCCATCACTCAATGTCTGGCAGACGTTGAAGTTCGCTCTGATGAACAAGACCAAGAAACAGGACCAGGACAGTATTCCCATTGTTGCGAATGCCCTCATGAAGATGTTCGGCATTAGCCACACCAAGAAAACCCTTGTTGGGGATGCCTTCTCCCGTGGAGTTTCAGGTGGAGAGAGGAAGCGTGTTGGTATTGCAGAGACTCTCGCGACGAAATCTACAGTTGTCTGTTGGGACAATTCGACGAGAGGTCTCGACGCCAGCACCGCTCTCGACTACGCAAAGTCCCTGAGGGTGATGACTGATGTCAGCAACCGAACCACATTCGTCACGCTCTACCAGGCTGGCGAGGGGATCTACGACCTCATGGACAAGGTTCTGGTTATTGAGGAGGGCCGGATGCTGTATCAAGGCCCTGCTACCGAAGCCAAGGAGTATTTTGAAAACCTGGGCTTTCTGTGCTCGCCTGGAGAGACGACATCTGACTTCCTCACTTCCCTTTGCGACCCCAACGCGAGGCGTTTCCAGCCCGGCCGTGAGGATTCCACACCAAAGTGTGCAGAGGATCTCGAGGCCGTCTTTAAAGCTAGCGAAAACTACAAGCGTCTCCTTCAAGATGTCAGCGGGTACGAGGCCGCGATACAAGAGTCCGACAACGCCGACACCCGCCGCTTTGAGCAAACGGTCAATCAATCCAAAAGCAAGCACGTCTCAAAGGAGTCGAGCTACACTGTATCATTCTACCGTCAAGTCGTCGCGTGCACCAAGCGAGAGTTCTGGCTCACCCTCGGCGACAAGACGTCTCTGTATACCAAGTTCTTCGTCATCATTGCCAACGCCCTCATCGTCGGGTCGCTATTCTATGGGCAGCCTCTCGAGACCAGCGGCGCTTTCTCTCGTAGCGGCGTGTTGTTCTTCTCTATTGTGTTCCCCGGTTGGCTTCAACTCACTGAGCTGATGAAAGCCGTCTCTGGCAGAGTCGTCATTGCCCGCCACAAAGATTACGCATTTTACCGGCCCTCAGCTGTGTCGATTGCCCGCGCTGTGGTTGACATTCCACTCATTTTCAGCCAGGTTGTTGTATTCGCTGTCATCACCTACTTTTTAAGTAGCATGGACATGGTCGCCTCGAAATTCTTCATCTACGTACTCTTCGTTTATGTAACAACTCTCTGCCTTACTGCTTTGTATCGCATGTTCGCTGCGGTTTCACCAAGTATTGATGACGCTGTTCGCTTTGCGGGAGTTGCTCTCAATTTATTGGTCATATTTGTCGGATATGTCATCCCAAAACCACTCCTCGTCAACAAGTACATTTGGTTTGGATGGATTTACTACGTCAACCCGGTCTCGTATGCCTATGAGGCCGTCATTACAAATGAATTCGCCGGACGAGACATGGTTTGCAGCGACTCGATGCTGGTTCCCCAGGGGCCTGGCGTATCGCGCGAGTTTCAGGGATGTACGCTACCCGGCTCTGAGATTGGAAGCATCACTGTGTCGGGAAATAGTTATCTCGCCGCATCTTTTGGGTATTCGAGGGAGCATTTATGGCGCAATTTCGGTGTTGTGATCGCCTTCACTGTTTTGTACACTCTTATTACGGCCATTGCTGCTGAGAAGATTTCATTCGCCGGTGGAGGTGGCGGTGCGCTATCCTTCAAGAAGACGCGAAAGGCTAAGCAGCTTGTATCTGAGAAGGCGCCTGTCGACGACGTGGAAGGCGGGAGCCAGCCTACCGCCGTTGCTGAGGCGCCCACTACCCATGAAGGCGAGAAAAGTGCCGAGGCCTTGTCCAACAGCGACCGCGTGTTTACCTGGTCCAATGTGGAGTATACTGTTCCCTATGACGGCGGCGAGAAGAAGCTCTTAAATGGAATCAGTGGGTACGTTAAGCCAGGTGTGATGGTGGCGCTGATGGGTGCCTCGGGTGCCGGAAAGACCACCCTCCTCAATACCCTTGCCCAAAGACAAACTGTCGGAGTTATTAGCGGAGATATGTTGGTCGATGGCCGCGCCTTGGGTCCGGACTTCCAACGTTCTACCGGATTCTGTGAACAGATGGATTTGCACGATGGGACCGCCACTATCCGGGAATCACTTGAGTTTTCGGCTATTCTTCGCCAGGATCGCAATGTGCCACGGGAAGAGAAGGTGGCCTATGTTAACCAGATCATCGGTCTCTTAGAGCTTGAGGATATCCAGGACGCGATTGTATCCTCTCTCGGTGTCGAACAGCGGAAGAGACTGACAATTGGTGTCGAGTTGGCCGCCAAGCCAAGTCTTCTGTTGTTCCTCGACGAGCCCACGAGCGGTCTGGACAGCCAGTCGGCTTACTCGATTGTCCGATTCCTGAAGAAACTCTCTCTCGCAGGCCAAGCAATTGTCTGCACCATCCATCAACCATCTTCTATGCTCATCAACCAATTCGACATGATTCTTGCTCTGAACCCCGGCGGAAACACCTTCTACTTCGGTCCCGTTGGCGAGGGTGGGTCTGCGGTGGTCAAGTACTTTGCCGACAGGGGATTTGTCTGCCCACCTTCGAAGAATGTGGCAGAGTTTATCCTCGAAACAGCGGCAAAGCGAGGCTACAGAGATGGAAAAGTGGTCGACTGGAACGAAGAGTGGAGAAGTTCGAGCAATAACAGAGAACTCGCCCTAGAGATCGAGCGCATTAACAAGGCGCGAAGCGAACTTCCAGCGCCAGAATTGGGAACTCAATACGAATTTGCTGCGCCCGTTATGTTGCAGACAACTATGCTCACAAAACGCCTCTTCACTCAATACTGGCGCGACCCGTCCTACATCTACTCGAAGATCTTTGTCAGCTTCGTTATTGGTATTTTTAATGGATTTGTAAGTTTGCTGTTTACTTTTGTGAGAATTTAGCTAACATACCATCAGACCTTCTGGAAGCTTGGCAACACCGTTGGTGACATGCAGAACCGCATGTTCTCAGTCTTCCTCATTATCCTCCTCCCGCCGATCATGATGAACAGCATCATCCCAAAGTTTTACATCAACCGTTCCCTTTGGGAGGCGCGCGAGCTTCCTAGCCGAATCTATGGCTGGGTCGCATTCAGCACGGCCAGCATTGTCGGAGAGATTCCAGCTGCCATTTTTACGAGCACCATTTACTGGCTTTGCTGGTACTACCCCACCGGTCTCCCGACTGATTCCAGCTCCGCTGGCTACATGTATCTCATGTCGATGCTATTCTACCTCTTCCAAATGAGCTGGGGTCAATGGGTTACGGCATTCGCACCATCCTTTACGGTCATCTCCAACGTCCTTCCATTTTTCCTCGTCATGGTATTTTTCTTCAACGGTGTCTTCCGTCCATACGTCGCCTTCCCCGTCTTCTGGCGCTACTGGATGTACTACGTCAACCCCGTCACCTACTGGATCCGCGGCTCCCTCGCTGGCACTGTCAGCTCCGCCATAGTCGTCTGCAGTCCGCTCGAACTCAGCCACTTCAACCCGCCACCGAACCAGACCTGCGGCGACTACGCAGGTGAATTCGTCTCCAAGATCGCCCAGTCGGGATACCTCGGTAACCCAGAAGCCACGTCGGACTGCACGTACTGCGCGTATTCGTCCGGCGCGGAGTACCTGCGCACCCTTAATGTTCAAGAGGATGATAAGTGGAAGTGCATGGGCATCTTCCTTGCCTTCTGCATCATCAACTGGGCGCTGGTCTACTTCTTCATCTATACCACCCGTATCCGCGGATGGAGCTTTGGATTGGGCTTCGTGATTGGCACGATCTCAAGTGTCATTGGCGCCGTTAAGGGCGGTATTATGTCTCTTTTTACAGCCGGAAAGAAGTCCGAGAAGGCTTAACAGGCTTTATCAGCCACTGTTTTTTTTTGTCATTTGTCGTCGATTCTATGCATTGCTTGCGGATAGACTTTTCCTTTTGGCGTCTAGAGGGGGGATTTTTTAAAACGCGGATACCGATATAGAACGGGAAGAAAGCCGGCGTTTTTCGAGTAGGGTCGTGATTATATTGCCATAGCTATTAATAATGGATATTTACAAGATAAAACTAAACGAATAATCATTTTATGACCTTGTAATAATAAATTCTCGGGCCTACATGGGAGTATGGAGATGAAAAGAAATATAGGTAGGTGGCTACATTATCACACGCCTTGATAGCTTAAGGTGACACAGTTCTGTGGTCTCATCCCACAGATTCCCCGCGGTCCGCCCCAATAAATCCCGCTCGACCACAGTCCTCAGATAGTTTCAACCTTCTCATCATGCGTCAGCGATATATCTTTATGGATCGAGCCATTGTGCGGGGGGACTTCATCCCTCCCCATATTCTCCTCTACGAGTCGTGTCACACCAAACATGTCGTCCATTCGCTCCAGCGAGATGCCCTTGGTCTTAGGGACGAGGAACCATGTGAAGGCGCACATGACGGCGCAGAAGGAGCCAAATATGAAGCAAGTGCGAATCTCCCTAGAAAAGTGTCAGGACCACGTGTTTAGGGACCGTGCCCGGTTCGAATCTCCCTAGAAAGTGTCAGGACCACGTGTTCAGGGACAGTGCGCGGTGCGAATCTCCTGTATCTCCCAAGGTAACAGTCCGAGTCCCCTCATCCTAGAGACCGAGAGTTTAGTTTACATCCATATCCACTTTTTTCAACGCTTATTGATTTAGTGATTCCCTGCATACTGATCCTTACAGAAAGCCTGTCTTACTTACTTAAACGTAGCCCACTTAACAAACGCCTAAACTCAATATATCCAGAAAGCCTGTCTTACTTACTTAAACGTAGCCCACTTAACAAACGCCTAAACTCAATGTATCCTATCGCATCCCGGCAATGCTCATTCCCTAGTCATTTTAACATAAAAATCTCATCCACCTCCTACTTAAACTTGGCATCCATCCATGTGGACCGCATACCTGGGGAGGAATAGCAGACAGTCGCATTCGACGAAAATAGCTAAATTACGGCTCATGGAACGCTAGGGAATTATACATTAAAAAACTTTCTGTTCCTGGAGTACGAAGAGCTTAACCATTCGCCTAGAAAAAAGAAGACGGCGGTTAATGTCGTAAGAGCCGCCGAGGGTGGCAAAGCAGGACCCAAAATGCCTTCTTGTTTAGGACTGGCAGAGTGGAGCGGGACTCCGGGCGGCTTTTGTTTTTGGACTCCGTAAAAGCGCGAAGGATGCGCCCAGAGAAACGACATATAGTAATGACAGGGTTTCTTAGTGCTCCTGCTCCCTCTAATTAGGTATAGGCATTTTTGGCCGAGCAAGGAGAAGTAAACCCCAATTCTACGCCATAGAACTTCAAATTGGAATTGTCGTTTTCCGTGAGTTTATTCAAGTGATTCTACATGGTTATGTCTGGCTTTCTCGCTTTGAAATACTGTTCTAGGATCATAGGAAAGATACTAAAAGCTTGGTGCTATTCTTGTCCGTATGTATTTCTGCCCATCGGCGTTTGCTTGAATTGATTTAATCTATTCTCTTTTCTTGGCACTCTTGGAATCTCTTAAGTCAATCTCTGCAACAACAGGCAATGCTAGATAACGAGAAGACGACACCTGCAATAACCGCGAGCTACTCTGAATCTTGGAATCTTCACTAGTGGCGCGCGGCTTGGTATCGCCATTAACGGTTTGAATTTTGCCTTTTTATTAGCTGGCCATAAAGCGACGTCCGTAGCGTAAGCACAAGAGATAGTCTTTCCCCCTTCTAGACAGTCTCGATGGTCTGAATGTATGCGTGCATTTTAAAATTTACCCTGCACTACCTGTGTTCTATCCCTTACCCTGAAAGTGCATGCTACAATGGGATAGTTTGTCCGGCAAATTCCACTACTGTCGAGGCGAGGAGGAGCAGTCCTTCTCGTCTCTTCTTCTTAAACCTCCCATATTCCCGTTGTTGAAATCTCCTTTTGAAATTTATTTATCTTCATACACCTCTTTTGGTTACCTGTCCAGTCGCTGTGTACATAACTTGCAACCATGCATTTGACGACTGTCTTCAGTCTTATAGTGCCTGCTCTCGCCTTCCTGGGCAGAGTAGAAGGTGCACCTTCTAGAGATTACACTTCCTATGAAGCAGAGTTTAATGAGACATCTCTCTCTTTCGATCATTTCAGCCTCGCAGCTCGTCAAGATGCGAAGCCTGCCCTGAGAATTATGCCTCTGGGAGCATCTATTGTTTCTGGTGTTGGATCGAGCACTGGTAATGGGTAAGTGATGAACAGAGTCAATAGATCTCATGGAAAGGGAGACTGACATATTGTGTAGTTTCTGAAAGCCTTTGAGAGATCAGTTAAGATTCAAGGGCGTATGTACTCTTTCGTAGTATTCTCCTCACATCTTAATGTAGCAAATGTCAAACCGCTTCATAATCCGACCTCGCTACTTGTACTAATATCCATTGTCTTAGTGGCCTGTCAGCATGGTTGGTAGCAAACAGAATGGAAACATGGTGGACAGAGTGAATCTTCCCTAAAAGGCTTAAAATTTCCATCTCTAATATAACCCAATAGAACTTCGAGGCTACTAGCGGTCACACCATCGACCAAGTCCGAGATTCAGCGCGCAATTCATACGGATACAAACCCAATGTCGTTCTGGTAAGTTGGGGTTCATCTACTATGATCTTAAGACTTAAGAACTTTGTTAGATGAACGTGGGTACCAACGATGCGAATCAAGGACTGGTACGACTCTATTAGCCGTGACTTCACTACCTTTCCGTCGTTGTTAATACTCTTTCAGGTTGCCGGAGCTAATACCCGAATGGAAGCGCTACTTAACGATCTTTGGGCCGCCGATGGCATGTCCAAGACCTTTGTTGTCATATCTTCGGTGCTTCGACGAGATGATTCTGGGGCAGAAAACAATCGTAAACAGATCAACGGGCAGTATAAGTATGTTCTTACCATTCGTTGTTCTGGCCACAGATTTCAGGTCGTAGAATCCTATGAATACCCTTTCTGACTATGTGCTCTTTTCAGAACGATGGTCACACGCTTGAAGAATTTTGGAAAGCCGATCGAATACATCGACATCGATATCCCATTGAATGAGCTGACAGATGGAATTCACCCTAAGTAAGTTCGAAGTTTACATGTCCATATATTTTATATCCACCACTAACGATACGCTTTCAACAGCGATGCTGGACACAAGAAAATGGCAATAAAATTCTGGTATGCTATCGAATGGGCTCATCAATCTGGACTCATCGCAGAAGCTTCCCCATTTACCCAAGCAGAGGGCAACACCTGTGACAAGCAAGCTGGTCAAGCTCAATATGGCGGTATTACTCAAAAGGGCTCGGGTGAGGATGATGGTATTTATTACCACAACAGCCAGGAAATGGGCACTATCTTATACTTCTAAGTTCGATCGCGATCAGTGGTTCTTCACAAGACTCTACGGTTCTAAGTACGATGATATTGTCGGTTGGTGGTATGCTGACGGCGTGCTTACCTTCGCCACGTGGAAGAACAACGGAGGTGGCAAGTTCTCCAAGATTTCTGATCTGAAGACGGGCCTTTTCTGTAATCCTCGTGGTATATGGTGGGTTAATATCAATGCTGATGGATATGATGATTTCCTTTGCGTTTCGCCTAATGGAGATACATTGGCGTCTATTAACAACCGAGACGGAACAGCCACAAGTCCACCAACGTTCAAGAATATCGGTGTGATCAAGAGAAACGTCGGATATCTTCAGGATCGTGTCAGATGGGGCGATATCGACGGTGATGGCAGAGCCGACTACATGATTATCGACGATGGTGGAAATGTTCGTGCTTGGAGAAATTCAGGCACCGCCGATATCCCTTCCTGGCAACCCCTCGGCTTGCGCTTCACCGCTAAGAACATGGGTGATATGCGAGGTGTTCGTTTCGAGGATATCAACGGTGATGGGCGTGATGACTGGTTGTGGGTGAGTGACACAGGTGCTACAACAACTTGGACGAACTCCCGAAGTTGTCAAAAAGGAAAAGCCGGTGACGGACTTAACGTCGCCTGGCGTCAAGGATTCTGGAATGGCGCCTCCTCTGGTCCAACTCATGCTGGTGCTGGTGCTACTGGTCGTGATAGAATTCACTTTGCCAGGATCTATGGCGAGGCTTCTTTTGGACTTCTACCAAAGGCAGACTATGTCTATTTGCAAATGACTAAGCAAACTGATGGCAGATTCAAGTTCGACATGAAAGTTTGGAAGAACACTGGAGGTGGTTCCACTAAACTCAAGGTTGATGGCAACAAGTACTGTAACATGCATGGTCATGCAGATGGGCGGCAAGATTACGTTTGGATTCTGTCAACGGGTAAAATGACCGTCTGGCCCAACTTAGGAAAGAAGTCTGTAACAGGTGACAACGACGTATTCTGGGGCACTCCAAAGGATCTCTGGAGCCCTGGAAGGAATTTGGACCGAAGGGATCTTCATCTTGTTGACTGGAACAATGATGGTGCGTGTGACATTGCATGGGTCGACCCAGATAATAACAACAGAGTTTCCGTCTGGCTGAACAATTACAAAACGACCGGAGCATTCACTTGGACTTACCTCGCCAACCCAGCGCCAGTCTTGAGCTGTCCAGAAAAGAGAGGTGTTGGCATTCACGATCTCCCTGTCAGATTCGCCGACGTTTCAAACAACAAGATGTCAGACTATATTTGTATTCAACCTGACGGACGTTTCCACGGTTGGACTCACAACAGTGATGGTTCTTGGGAGAGAATCGCGCAGTTCAAGAAAGCTGAGGGCATCGATCGTGCCAACCTCCGCTTTGGTAACGTTAACGGGCGCGGCGGGGAAGACATGATCTGGGTGGATAAGTACACTGGCGACGCCACTGTCTTCATCAACAGGGGCAAGATGGAAACTGGCGGCAGTAACTGGTGGTTCTTGAATAGCGGAAAACAGTACGCGGGCTCGTTTGCAGGAACTTGTCAATATTTTGTTGACCTCGATGGAGACAACAGAGCAGATTTGCACTCCATCATGGCTACATACACTAATCGTGGAGAGACACATTTCAATCGTTGTGGATTAGTGGATCTTCAAGGTGATGATGCAGGTTGGGACCAAGGTCAGGATCCAGGATTCGGCGCTTTGCCAAATAATGTGCCAGCTCTTCCTTCTGACAATGAGGGCTGGCGTGATGTTTATTGCGACGCCACTCCAGCATTGTCGGATGCATTATGGCCCAATGGACAAGAAAGATGGAGAGATGCAAAAGCAAACGAGGGCAGGGAATCTGCTTTGGTTTTTAAGTTTTACTATCAAAGATCGTCTGTAAAGGATGCATGCTAACAATTACACTTAGACTGGGAACAATATAAGGCGGATAACCCAGTAGGCAGAGAGTTTCAATTCTCGGAAGCGATCGGCAACTTCTTCAAGGCTTCGCCCGACCGAAAGTGCCAAGATGTCAACGATGGCAATTGCGGGGAGAGTTCAAATTGTGGTCAAAAAGACTTGTAAGTTGTCTTTTTAAGATCTTTCGATGGTGCGATGGTCAAATTCTCTACACGAGGTTGTGTGGAGTCTTGGCTGTCTAAATTCAGTGTATGTAGCTAACCTGTATTATAGTCCTGGGGATACTAATTCTCCAGCAGGGTAAGTTGTTCCTACAACAACCTAGAGTCGACTAACCCCTTCCAGATACATGATCATGAATAATATAGCATCTATCCATAGAGTCTTCAAAGTTATCGAGGATGGTGTAATGGCAGCTTACACCACGTTCTCCTTCGAAACCAGTGCAGCGGTCAAGGCTTTCGGGTCGTTCACCGACGTTACCAAGTACCTTGTCGAATTGGATATCATGAATCTAATGTTTGGATTCTTGGGTATTGGTTTATGGGGCAGAGGTACGCCATGAATTACACAGTTTTATGGCGTTGCGCTAATTTACCATTCGTAGCTTTGCCCGCTAATGCGTGGGCTTCGTCTTTCATCCAAGGTTTGTGGATTGTGCTACTTATATACCCAACCACAACATATTTCGATTGCTGACTTTCTCCAGATGGTGCAAGGTCACTGGTTCAGTTTGGTGTGGACTGGAACAAAGCACAACCGTCTGTTGCATCCCATTTAGACTTTGGGGAAGGTTTAAGGGTGTGGGTTACGAAGGTGAGCGAATGACACTGCAGCGTAGTTAATTTTTCAATGGCTACTCGGACTTCAAGGCTACCCTGCAGTTGTTGCGCCCTCAATGCTGACTAGGATGCCAGGTGGCTCTAGCATATCGAGACGCGAATCGGAATGCGGCTTTCAATCATTTTAGTGGGCTTGACACAACAGCGCTCACGAATATGTTGAAAGATGGCAACTCGGTCCGGATGAGAAATACCACTCAAGCGGAAGTTGAATCGATTTTCTACCAGAATCTGATGGTGTACGCGATACCACAGCTGTGGTCGACGAGTAAGACATACATACACCTGTCAATTACAATCTTAGGATGGTGTACAGCCGAGGCTAACCAACTTCTCTGTGCAGATGGCAATTATCGAACCGTTCTTCTGTAAGTTGCGATAGCATCTGTGATAATGTCCTGAGAGTGATGTGGAGAATTATACTGATGGGACTGTCTGTAGTACTGGGCAAGATTTAGAATTAAAGGATAATCCGTCTGAGGGAGGGTGCAGGGAATATCCGGGAGGCTACCCTATTTACTTCGACTCTGACCTCTGGGAGCCTACATTCTGGTGTTATCAGCGCGATGGGAAACCGCAATCGTACTGGATGGTCAGCGTCGTAAGTTACTCTCCCTAAAACTGAAACGCACCGACAATAGCTAAGCATGACCGACAGAGGACCAATTGCGATATTGACGAACGTACTGGCTACTGTCTGACCCCGGGGTGGGAGCGATTCAACCTACCCAAAGGATGGGACACAATCGACGGAACCCAGTGGGGATGTCTAAAGAAATATGATCTCTTCAGAAGGTAAGCATACCCATACCGGGTATCTACATGATACTTCACGATTAACACTAACCACGTGAATGAATAGTGCAATCGAGGCATGGGAGAACAATGGCCGAAAGAATGGATGGAAAGGGCCCGATGCAGAAAGCCTTGATGGAATGCGCAACATTATAGAGTATGGTGTTGGCACTGATGGCGCATTCAAAATCCCTGTCTGTGGATGGAAGGAGATGTGGAAAAGTTTCAGTGAGGGAGCTCCTGGCCCGGACAAGAACCCATACTGGCCTTGCGAGAATGTCTCGTAGACGACGAGTGTTGATGTAGGTTTGTTGAAATAGGGCTAATACGTAGCAGACAATCATTTTGTTTTATAGTAGTTGTAAACGAGATGGCTAGACAACTTATTATTTCTTTTGTTATCTTCTATAGCCTATAAACACCCTATCTCTAGTTTTAATCTTCTTATTTATTCCTATAATAAAAAGTAAGTTAAACTAATACCTAGTTATAGATGTAAGGGTAGCTAAAATGTTAAAGGCTATATAGCTAAACAAGGGAGTAGTTAATTAGCCACGTATAGTAGCAAACGCAGCATACGTAGACATGCTAGGTTTCTAACATAAATTGCGTTAGTTCCTGTCATCTGTTGGCAAATCATGAGGCTGATACTAATGAGGACGCGCTTTCTATTTCTAGGAATGGTCCACATTTCCCTTTGAAGACTCTAGAATGACTCTCTGCCGATTAGTAGATGTCCATGCTTGAGTTGTTTGGCCATTTCGTTAATTCGTCCCGGAGATATGGGTGTTCCATTGGGAGCTGTCAAAGTGTCTAGAGGGTGCTCTTGACTTCCTCCCATTGGCCTTGCTTTGCAAGCCATTGGCGTGATTCGTTGCAGAAAATCATGGTGAAAAAGAGAAGGAATGGAGGGATTGACTGCATACCAAGAGCAACACGCCATTAGATATCGCCGTGGAGATTTACCAGGCAGCCGCACTGTAGAGAAAGTTGTCTTTTCAAGCATTTCGATCTATGGAAGTGGGATCCTACGTTGATCCAATTACTTATCATGATGCCGACGACTATAAAGAGCTGATAGAGCCCTGTTACGGCGCCTCGAATGGCACGAGGGGAGTTTTCAGAAATAAAAACCGAGGCCATCATCGAAGATCCCCAAGTCCCCAAGCCAGCAATAAATCGGCCGAAGTAGAGGGCAACCAGACGTCCGGCAGAAGCAGCATGCAGTACACATCCAACAAATGCAATGACTGCACACAGGAGCTGGCCGGGTTTCCGACCAATTCTATCGGGTACATACGATCCAATAAAGGATCCCGCGAAACAGCCAGCTTGTAGCGTAGAGACGATATTAGAGCTCCGGTTGGCAGCTACCTTCTTGTCAAGATCCTGGATGCCATACTTTCTGTTTTCAAAGTTGTTAGCACTCGCGATTTCCAGGCCAGATTAAATTAGCTTTAATATTACATTTTGAAGGTTTCCATTGTAAGAACGATGCCGATGGTTCCTGAGTCCATGCCAAACAGCAAGGCACCCAAGCTGGCCTGTAGTATGAACGTCATTAAATTATCATTTATTTGCCTAGAGAATCTGTCGGGATACCTCACGGAACGAGTAACAGCATATACCCTCCATCCATAGATATCATGGGGATCTGTTTTCATCCCATCGTTACGGATAATCAACTGGAGAAACCCATCGTAGAGACAGTGATGTGCGACTCAACAAATTGACTAAATATTAGGGAAGAAGGAGTAAATAATTTCTCGAGTCTAATTGACGAGAGGATAAGTTGGAGAAATTCGCGTACATAATATAACTTACGAAGGTAGAGGCCGATGTACAGTACTGTGGGAGGTTGAATCAAGCGTCTCAAGCCTCCCAAGTGCATTTAGGTGCTACCGGGGTGCTATGAAGCTATTTACGCCTCCAAAAGGAGGGTGTTGCAACGTTTGGGCTGTGAAATCCCTTGCAAAGACTTAGAAATCCCAGCTATTATAAATAAACCCCTGCAAAGAAAGCAACAGCTACTCGGCCGGGTGTGAGGAAGTTGACGTACGGAAATTTAGTCCTTTTTTGTAGATTGCGGGGTCTAACTAATAGACGTTGACAATGTACACAAGCTCACTCGCTACAACTTCAAATTAACATCAAGTTACAGCACACTTCAGTGTTAACTAGCTTGATCGACAAGAACCATGCCCATTATTAGCAGAGAAAGGAAAACAGCGCCGCTACTGTATTTTCCCTTCAATCATATTCAATTAGTTGCGAGTACATTGCGTACTTCGTCGTTCGCTAAAATTAAATACTAGCTGATAGATTCACATATCTGGAGCTATATATATCTCATCTCCAAGCCGCTTTTTGCGCCTAACATTACTCTACAAACCTCTTTTGTTTTACTACAAACCACTCAAGATTATATCGGCCGCCTTCTCACCAACAATATATGTTGATAGCAAAGTAAAGGTGCCAGGAATCCTCGGGTAGACCGAGGCGTCGACGACGCGGAGACCCGAGACGCCCCGGACGCGGAAGCTTGAATCCAACACGGCCATTGGGTCACCGTCTGCGCCGATCGCACATGTAGATGAGGCGTGATGTCCCCATGCCGTGTTCTTGATGTAGTCTTGGATCTCTTCAGTGGTCTTCACTGAAGGTCCAGGTAGGACTTCAGTCACTGGCACAGTCTGGTTCCCGAATGCCCATCTCGCAATCCGGATCGATTCGGTGATTGTCTGAAGATCGGCTGCATAGTCACCAGAACCTGCGTCGAACTGTTCGGGGCAGTATTAGCAGCGGCCTATAAACTGGAAATTTAATCGCTTACATAGTTGAAAGAGATCTTGGGGGTGTCTTGGGGGTCGGCCGACGCCAGCTGCACAGTCCCAGCCGTGTTACGCGGGTGCGCCTTCAGCAGAGCCCAGGTCCAGGAGTTCTTTGCGGCCGTAGCATCGACGGCGTATCCCGGATAGTAACCGCGGAAGTTAAGGGGCCCGCCGAAGGCCAATTCGTCATAATTACCGTCGGCCGACTGGCTACTCTTGATGAACATGGCGGCAACAAATCCGTTGGAGACGTATGTTCCCCTGGTGAGCGCCTTCTTCCCGTTGTGCCACTTCTTGAGACATGGGTCCGAATTATCAGAGGTGCCAAAGGTACAGCCTTTAAGGACGTTGAAGTCTGTACGAGTCGTTCCTTGGACTGCCACTTCGTAGTGGTCTTGCAGATTGGTTCCAACGCCCGGGAGATCCTTCACAACAGGGATGCCGAATCTTTGGAGCTCAACTGCAGGTCCGATGCCACTGAGTTTGAGCAGTTGCGGCGAGTTGTAGGTCCCACCCGAAATGATGACCTCCCGAGACGCAGTTGCAGAGCCCGGTGTTCCAGCTGATGCCCCGCCAGACCTGGGATCGGCACGGTAGAGGCTCTGGCCATCGAGGAAGGAGACGCTGGTAGCTTTGGGGGGGTTGGAAGAGTCAAAGTTGACCTTGGTTGCAAGGCAGTGGGTGCGAATTTCAAGTTTGTACTTCTTCGACCCATCCGCGTTGACCGCGTTGTTCACCGAGACGATGAAGTCACGAACACCGCTTCGCGCACCATCTAGCGAGGCGATAGGGATCTGGTAGAGGGCTTGAGTGCTGTCGCGGAGTGGGGAGTCAGCATTCGCATCGCCAGCCAGGAAAGTCGCGAGGTTGAGGACACTCTCTGTCAGGCCACCGAGAGCTGTAATGGCGCCTTGGATCATGCTTAGAAGCTTGAGGTCTTTAAGAGCTAGGGTTACCGGAGTGAGGTCGACGCCCAACCAACCACTGTGCCCGTGGCCAGGGCCGAGAACGCCTTGTAGGTACGCGCTTTTCTCCATCTTGATAAAATACTTGCGCATCCTGTCAGGAGTCCACGACTTGTCTCCAGTGAGGCTGGCAAGGTACTGGAAGTCGTCCTGGTGGGGGTAGATCGCCACCATGGCATTGTGAGCGGTGCAGCCGCCGAGCGTAGCAGAGCGGGGATAGAGGACGCCCTTGATGGCGGCGCCGGCGGGGGGTTCCAAGCCTGTGTAGTCGTTGCCATCGGGCGTCGTGTAGGTTACCTTGAAGTCCTTTGCCTGCCGAGCGTCGTCTTCGTAATGTCGCACAAAGAAATCCCAAGCCATGGAGGAGTCTTCGGTAGACTTGGCATTGAAGGCAGGGATGGTGTAGTTGTCGTTGGCACCTTGGTCATCTCCAGCCTCAATCAGAAGAACACTGCGCCCTGCGAGCGCAAGACGAGCAGCCAAAACGCCTCCACCGGCGCCGCTGCCGACGACGATGTACTCATAGGTCGCCGCACGTCTTTTTCAGAGTCAATTGGGAAATGGATAGTAAAGCAGGGGGGGGGGACGTACACCGCGACGACCGTAGAGGCTATTAAGCATGTAATACGGCAGAGCTTCATGGCCTCAGTTGTTGCAGCTTGCTAGAGAAGCTGGAAAAGCTGGAAAAGCTGGAAAAGCTGCAATGACTTCGCATTTTGCTAAATCCTGTCTTTTCGCCTAATATATGTCGATCATCGCGGGGAGCTCACATGCTTGGCCTCGGTCATCCATCATCTCCACCCGCATCTTCATACACACTTCCTATTTCGTACATTTTACCCCAGTAGAAGCTTACTGTCGGGGTTGTTAGTAGAGAAATCTCCGCTACCCCACCATAATTAACAGCTATAATTACTTGGCTAGGGATAGTCAGGGATAGTTGGTTCGCCTTGTTGTGACGCCAAGATAATCAACCCAAGAGTATTTCTTTGGTGCACACTCGTGGAACAAACATTTCAATAGTTATTACTGTCGTTGTCGGTGTCAGTGTTTAACCGCGACTGGCGGGCGGTGACCCTGATAGAAGCCGATCTCCGGCTCCGAACGGAAGTTAAGCTTTATGGCACATAATTGTGGTAATGTACTGTACGTACATACCTGCAAGTACCGCCGTACGATCCGCCCGCGTTTAAAGGATTCGTCAGCACTCAACAATTGCACGCGGAATAATCTACTACATCTATGTAATTACTACCTCTATATAATATAAACTTGTGAAAATTGCTGCACCAAGAATGACCCCGCCATTATGGAGCAAGCATGGCTGCTGGACCTGCCGCTTGCGCAAGAAGAAATGCGACGAGGGCCACCCCCGGTGCTCAACATGCGAATCACTATCCATCACTTGCCATGGCTATGGATCAAAACCGGACTGGATGGATGGCGGCGAAGCTGAAAGAGCAGTGGCGAATGGCATCAAAGAGGTTGTAAAGCATACATCAAGACGCAAAACGGCCCAATCTGTAAAGCAACGTGATCCACCCAAGATAGCACCCAAATCAACTAGTTTGTCCGAGAGTGCGTCGTCCCCAGTTCCGAGTCAAAGTCCTGATGTAAGTCGATGGTTTCCAATTTTGGTTTCCAAAGTAACGTTAATTAGAAGGCCGATGTCGCCTTTTCGGCAGATGAGACTGTCCTCCTAATGCACTTCCTAGATCACGTATTCCCACTACAGTACCCCGTGTACAAACCTGGAATCCAACGAGGAGGGCGTGGTTGGTTGCTATGCTCACTCCAAACAAAACCATTATGTCACGCTGCTCTAGCTCTGAGTGCATACCATCGCCGGACAGCAGCCTCTGCAATGCTCAGCCAACCATGCCAGATCGCTACGCTGGTCCAACAGGAGAAACAGCTTGAAACATGTATAAAGTCACTTAATATGTTTACTCAGACGTCCTGTCGAAATATTGAGCTCGGGGTAATGACGGCAATTGTTCAACTCTCATTTTTTGAGGTATTATCTCGCCCATTCATCATTCTTTGCTCTAACAATATCAGGTCTTCACCAACTACGGCAATGCCTGGCTGGCTCATCTGCGCGCAGCAATGAATATGTATATACGGAGCCACAAATATGATTCGACGCCCCTTGGTCTGACCAACGAATTAAAAGAAGTGTTAAATAAGGACGTTAAGGACCTTCCGCTTCTCGAATACGAAGCTCTTGTTTCCAACGATACAGCACACTCCAGGTTTTTGAGTGGTACGCTGATCTGGCTTGACATCATCTCCTGCATCACAGCAGCAACTGCGCCACATTTACTACAGTTCCACTCCGCCGTCATGGCTCCCAATTCTCAGACCCGACTTGAAGATATTATGGGCTGCAAGAACTGGGTTATGCTGCAGGTTGGCCGCATCGCCACGCTACACGCAAACAAACTCGAAGCGTTGCGACAGGGGCACTTTAATTGTGAGGAGTTTAAGCGCACTATCATTGATATTGATGTAGAGATACAGAGTGGCCTAGATTCCTCTGGGCCCGATTCTGTCGCGTTGTGCAATCCGCCAACGCTCATTACGCCAGTATTTACAATCATGGCGTCTGTTTACCTCCACTTGATTACTCATGGTTTCCAACAGCTTGGAGTATTGGATATTGTCATTTCCAGGGCTATGATAATGCTTCAAACAGAGATTCCGACGCATATTCTGCCAGCGTTGGTCGCTCCGCTGTATGTTATTGGGTCGGTGGCAAGGCAGGAAGACGAGCAGTTTTTCCGGGACGTCTACTCATCTCCGCCGCTGCTTGATGCCTCACTTAAACAACGGACGAGGATCTTGCCGATTCTGGAAGAGGTCTGGAATAAGAGGAGGACCGAAACTGGCTTTTTATGGGAAGATAGCCTCGAACTTATTCCTGACATGCTACTGATTTAATGGGTGTTTCAACTCAATCTTCCCTCGCCCTTATGGAGGGGAACCCGCATTCGGAGGGATATAAACGACGGATGGAACATAGATTGATAATTACTAATGATTTCAATGGAGACTTCTTTCAATTACAAACAAATACTCATACTTCGGGAGTGGCAAGCTACAGGAAGTATGAACGCAACCCTCCGCGGAACTCTCTATGATTGGTTGAAGGGGCGGTTTACGCCATGATTCGCCATGATTCGCCATGGAAGCACCAAACCAAGGTTAGCCTATAATAAGGCCCGTCTCCAATCTGAGGCTGACTCCCCTAAAAATCGGCTTTTAAAATTGTATCCGAAGGATGTTGAAAGAAACATTCTTGGCCATTGCTGAGCGCTGCGGTTCCGATTCTGATTGGCTGTTGGGCGCGGAAGATGGTTCGGCGCTATCCCCTTTGATTGGATGCGACTGCGGTGTCACGTCTGGTTGGTTGCTAGGTCGCGCCAATGCTTCATCAACCCTTGTATTTCCATTCCCAGAGTATTTATCACGTCCCCGTCTGTATGAAACCTCACGCATTAGCAAAATCGTTGAATAGTTCGGGGATAGGATAACTCCCGAACAGTCCGTGGTGATCGACCTATGTGGCACAATGGCAGCAGACATGTTTGCGTTACCGATACACAGATTCCATCTTGCTCCATAAGCATTATTCTGTAATTTACTATAGGGTGCCCTACCGGTGTCTCTTCGCTCTGATATGCTATATAATGTCTATACCGCAGCGGGAGCTTTAAGGCCAACAAATTCCACTTTCTTTGCCAATTATTCATACCGAAAAAATCTATTATCACCATGAAAAATATCGTCATCCTTGGTGGCTCTTTCGCCGGAGTCAGCACAGCTCACCGGATTCTTAAACAGGCTACAAATAGTATCCCCTTTAAGGTTACTCTTGTGTCTCCGAATACAGATTTTTACTGGAATATTGCGTCGCCTAGAGGTATAATCCCAGGACAGATCGAAGATGAGAAGCTTTTCCAACCGATCAGTGCTGGCTTTGACCAATATCCCGCTGGCCAATTTGAATTTGTTCTTGGTTATGCCGAATCCCTCGATGTCGACGCCAAAAAAGTGAAGGTTTCTAATAATATAACTCTCGACTACGATTTTCTCATTCTTGGTACTGGAACCAATGCCAAGGAGGGTATGCCATTTAAAGGGGTGGGATCAACACAAGCTACAAAGGATGCACTACATGCCTTCCAAGCAAAGGTGGCAAAGGCAAAGACAATTGTCATTTGTGGCGCTGGGGTAACGGGTGTTGAGGTTGCTGGTGAACTAGGGTTCGAGTACGGGCAAACGAAGAAGATTATTCTTGTGAGTTAAGCATCTGAAGGCATTGGCTCCTGCTAACGCTCACAGCTCGGGAGTGGATCAACAGTGCTCGAAGGCAGCCCAGCAAGTGTATCGAAACTATCGACAAACACGCTCCAGAAGTTGAACGTGGACATTAAGCTAGAGACAAAAATGATGAGCTCAATCCAAAAGCCAGATGGTCGGCAAGAACTTGTGCTTTCGAGTGGAGAGAAACTAACCGCCGATTTGACCATTCCCACGTTTGGTTTGGTCCCGAACTCTTCATACGTTCCTGAGAAGTTTCTCAATACCCAGGGATACGTTGTGGTCGATGAGTATCTCAAAGTTAAGAATGCCGGGCCGGTGTGGGCCATCGGTGATGTCTGTAATACCGAGTACTCCCAGTTTCTATCCTGTGACAGGCAGTCAGTCCATGTCGCTAAGACCATCTCGTTCACCCTTAAGGGTGACAAAATACCACCTCCATATCAACCATTTACAAGCCGTACGTTAATTGGGTGTCAAATCAGAGCTTCAGCTAATTTTGTGTAGGTTTTATGGGCTTTCAGCTCGGGAGGCAATCGGGAACCGGCCATTTCGGTTGGTTTAGGATCCCAACGTTTGTGGTAGTATACCTTCGAAAGACGCTTTTCGTTGAGAGGTTGGCCCCAACGGTCGATGGCTCTATGTTTTGATGAACTATCTGATGATATGGGAAAGTAAAGGGGTGGAGATATTAATTAGGCCATGAATACAGAACTTTTTTATTGTAATCGTGGCGGCCGAAATCTTGAAACCGTAGTGAAGACAGCACAAAGCTAGCGTACGGTACTACTCTAACTACTCTAAGGAACCAAAGTCTAAGTAGATAAATAGAGGGGAAACATGTTTGAAGTGTGCGGATACTTTATAAGTGCCTAGTACCTGCCTGCACTTGTTCTAAAACTGTAGTATTATAAGCTTATTCCTTAGCAACTATGGCGTGCGCAGACGACAGGGGCTTAAATAGACGTGGGGATCTTTTCCAACAACCAATCTGCTAAATGTGCCACTAGCTACATCCAAAATTAATGCATGTACAGTAGACAACTAACTAGAAATTACAACTTTTTTATAAATGGAAGACAAGAGTTAACGTATTTGATTTTAAGCGGCCACAGGCATGACGCGCGGTGCATGATGTGCATTTCCTAACCTAAAGTTGGAAATCTAAGCCTTGTGAAAGACATCGTTAAGATAATCCATAGCACCCAGTGGCACACCCAGGCTCCTCAATATGCAATACGCCGTTGACAAATGGAAATGAAAGTTCGGGATGGCAAATTCACTGAGATAGGCCTGCCCGCTCTCAAACTTGAAGTCGCCTATCTTGGACTCCATTATGATCGGCTCCTCGATAGACTTCTTTGCGTCAATCTTCGTTGCGTCCACTGATTGGAGGATCTCGATGGTCTGGGCAATTCGGGCCCTGAGCTCGGGGAAGGTTGTCTCGTCGTCCTCTAGGACAATATTCTCAATACCAAAGGCGCGAACACAGAGGAATTTGGCGGTGTTAGACATGGACTGGACTTGGTATGGAAGACTATTTTAATTATAAGATTAGGAATGATTGTCTCCAGGACCAGTAGGTAGAGGCGTAAAATAACAATGTATAAAACAGAATGGCAGCTATACTTACGGCCTCATGTCATCTCTCAACCGAGCGGTAAGTAGCTCCTCGTGAGCGATGCCCTTCTCATCGGCATAGGCAATGGACTTGTCGAGGATTTGGGAGAGGTTGTTGAAGTACTTGATTAGCACCGGGATGGATTGGTCGTAGAGGGAAGTCATGGTGTACATTGATGGGCTGGCGTCGATGCACAAGGTTCAATTTAATGGTAATTATTATTAGGCTTGAGGAATAGAGTTTCAAATCGAATATTCAATTTGGAACGGGGCATGCTGTCCATAATATAGAATTCGAGAGTGCCACTAGATTAGTGCTGACCGTGTGAACACAGCGTAACTACGTAGCAGGCAGCTCCCAACTAAATCCATCGGCGCTCGAGTTATGCATTCCTCCGCAACGGGTTTCACGAAGCTAGATTGGGAGAATACCACTGTTTCTGACAAAGCAGCTCTTCTGCCCCGCCATAAAGCTCATATAGAAGCGGGTATATGTGAATTTGAAATCAGTGGCGCAGCACCCCACACTTCTGACCCGCCTTGGTTGATAATAGCAATTGCCAAGCTTCCTTTAACATACCTGTGAAGGCTTCGGGGGTTGTAACTGGTGTAATCTAACGGGTTGTAATTGAGAGTCGGCCATTGGCAAGTTACAGCTTTAGGGCTGACGGGCAAGGCTGACGAGGGAATATTATTGTACGTGGTCATAAAAGGCATCGTCGTTTAACCAGAAACTTCCATTCGTCCTCATCCCCATTTCATACCAGATAAACAAAGCAGTCTACACCATAATACAGATCCCCAACGCCAGCCCCGAAACCAGACATATCCCAGATCATAAACCCATCCAATATCCCTTGTGTATCCGTAAATTCCACACCGCCCCGTCAAATCGACAATTAACCCCAACCGAACCCGCTCATTCACTTCCTCGAAACACTGCTCCCAATACTACTCGAAATATCACTAATCTTATCCTTGACATTCCCAAACCCAAACTTCGTCCAGAATCCTCCCCCTCTCGCCTTCGAACTGAGAACGGTGCTGCCGCCAACCGAGCTCCCGCCCCAGCGGTAGCTCCCGCTCTCCCACTTCGCCTTCCCGTCGATGACCATACCCACCAGCTCAATGATGCGGAACGTCGTGCTACCCACCGCGCGGAACAGCGCGATCGCCGCCACAGACCACAGCAGAAACGTGAGATACGAGTTGCTCCCGATGTTCTTGCCCTGGTACGCCTCCGACACGGCCATGGCCAGGATGGCGTTCGCCACCATCCACGAGACGACCATGTACGTGCGCACAGCGCGGTAGTAGTCCTCCTGTGCCGTCTCCTCGGATGGGCCGACCTCGGCAACCTCGATGCGATCGCGGAGGTTGCGCAGGGCCTCGTCGTAGCCGGAGTCGATGTCGAGTTGCTCGCTGGGCATGTCGAGTTCGACGGTCGAGCCCTTGTGCTTGGATATGGCCGTGCCGAGGTCTGTGCGGACGGTGTTGTCGCCCTTGGTCCCCCAGGAGATATCGTGAGTGTTGCAGAAGGCGTAGATCTGCAGCGTGCAGATGTAGCTGGGCAGGAGGGCGAAGTACTGTGCGGCAGAGGTGAACATGTGCCATGGGTCCAGGTACAAGAAGGAGGAGAAGAAGTACAGCCCAAGCGTTGAGGCGATGGACACAGCGACGTTGGTGAAGATGTTGTTCCCGAGAGTTACGGTATTGCCCGTAAACTGCCTCACGACGATATAGATCGTCGCAAAGGTCGTGTATACCATGATGATTGCGTATATGACCATACTGGAGAGGTACAGCTTCTTCGCACCCTGCGGCCGATTGCCCATGGAGAGGATGAATTGTGTGCAGATGAGAAGAACGCAGACGTATTTCAGGATATAGAAGATGTACTTTCCGATGTTGTGGCCAAATGGATCAATTTTGGGATCCGCGAGCGAGCCAGCAACAAAGTAGAACGTAAGATAGAAGTTTGCCAGGGAGAAGAACGTGAAGAGCAGACTGAGCAGCTGGTACACGAATTCAATATGGAGAAGGATCTTGCGGGCGATGGTGTGGTCTGTGTTCCAGATCTGCCTGAAATGCACCAGGGAGTAGACGGCAGCGAAGAAGGCTCCATTGAGCCAGCGGCGACGCTGCGAGACAAACTCGGGGACAGTGTCTGAAGATTTATTAGCCAAATGTTCGGCCGGAGGGATAGATAAAACTTACCAGGCACATCAGTCTCTCCCTTGCAGTTCTTGACATACTTCAACACCCATCTTTCGTCTCGTTTCGCGACAAGCTCCCAGCACAGAATACGATCTTCTGCAAGATACATATTGGCTGTGAAGACATCGGCATTCTGGCCGTGCAGAGTCTCTCCCTTGAAGTACTGGCTCAGCGGACCATGGCCGGTATGGTCATTCTGCAGAGCGTGGTAACGGTACGCACTGAGAGCACCAGGCAGGACAGTAATATATCCAAACACCGACTCGAGCGGCTTATCCAAGATATTAGACATCTTGTACTCAAAATTCTGCGACGCAACCAGCGGGTTAAGCAGCCCAAGCCAGGCCTTCCCCTTCATCGCCACGATCTCGCCACAGGCTCCTGCGACGTTCGAGTCGGTGTCAAAGGCCTTCCAGAGATGGTACAGCGAGTTCCCCGTCGGCTTCGTACCCACATCAAGCAAGATGCAGATATTCGGCGTCAGCGCGCGCCCAAAAGCATTGAAGAACCAGCGATGAGAGTTCAGCTTCTTCGCGTTCTTCTCCTTCAGGCAGAAAATCATCTGCACCGGCACGATCCCCTTCTCCGCGCCCTTGAACTTCAGATCAGAGTCCAGCGACACCTGCGTCGTATACTCGTACACGTGCGCCTGCACCTCCTTCTGGTTGACGAGGTTCTTGGCAATGCCGTCCTGGTACACACCCATCGCCGCGAGCGCATCGAGCGTACGCGGGTGGATCTTCTGCCGTCCATCAGATACGATGCACACGACAATCTTCTGCCAGCCGTTCTCGCCCCACGTGCGCGACTTGGAGCGCGAGCAGAAGTGGGCAATGTTCTTCATGACAGCGTGCATGGTGCGCGTGAAGTTGATCTCGTCCTCATTGTACATGGTGATGCAGATGAAGAGCTCTGTTTCCCTGGCTGTCGTGCCAATGTTCTGGCGCAGCTTGTAGCCCTTGGACACGAAGTCGTCGGGATCGCATGTCACGGCTGTGTACCTCATGTGCGTGAACTCAATCTCATCGCGACGGGGGAGGAAGCTGTACAAGATGGTGGGGATCTTGCATTCGAGGATAAGCTCGCCGTTGATGAGACGGACCTCCTTCTTGGCCATCTGAGCCTGGCGCGCACCTCTACGCTCCTGTCGCCCATCCGGCGCAGGTCCGTAGTGCTCAAAGTCGGACTTCTCATTATCGTACTCCTCGGTGAACGTCGACTCCGTCGTGTAGGACTCGCGAGACTTGGATCGGACGTGGTCAGTCCCGAGAGTGCTCTGCGGTGCGAAAACATCGTCTCCTTCTGTTTCTAACGCGATCGACACCGTCGCGTCGTCTGCGAATGTGGAGCTCCGCGCACCAGCACCTGGACCGGAGAATAGCGGCGCAGGCGGGAGTGGCCTCCTCGGGCTACCGCCGTATCTTGACGAAGGTGTGCCGGGCCTTGGAGAGCCGTTCATATCCGCTGGCTCATACTGAGCTATCGACGGCGGCCTACCTCTCTCTGATGCCGTTTGAGATGGAGTCCATGACCGCGTCGGCGATTGTCTCCCGGTGTACGGATCATATGAGCTCTCCGGTGGTAGTATTGGCGCACCATCAACTATGGAATTGGCGCGCGAACTCGTCGACATAACTGTAGGCTGGTATGATCGGCGTGGGGTATTAGGACTGTTGACAGGTAAGCTTTCATTCTTATTCTCACCGTTAGCAGCCAAGTGGGCTTTGACTTGAGTCCGCAGAGAATTCCTGCGCGAGGGTCCATCAGGGAGTCTGGGGAGGAGATTCACGATGTGATCGTCTTGGGAGGGGATCCGCGCTTGCTTGGTCACCGCAGCTGGCAACTTGCCACTCGAGATTGCTTCTTCTTCGCCACGGAGGGCAGTAATGTGTTCTGGCGTGGAGAACTGCACAGACTTCTCGCGCACCGCGAGAGGACGGGGGACTAAATCAAGATGGTCTACATACATGCGGCTCGAGCTGGAGCTGGAGTCGTCCATTGATGTCAACAGGCGGATGGCGGACGCATCGTTCGACATGTGTGCTGGTGCAGACCCATCATCATCGCCGTATGATGGAGGATCGTAGTTTGGAGGTGTGTTTGGGCGATACATTGTGCTCTGTGGTTTATTGTAGGGGCGTGGATGCGAAGTGCCTCGTCAGAGGAATGTTGTGTTTATGAATCCCACATGCGTTCAGCGCAAACAATGCGAATGGAGAGGGTCTTTTTAGATGATGGTGAAATATAATCCTACTTAGCAGCAGATTGAAATGAATATCTCTCAAGAAGAATGTGTACTTTTGATATGAAGTGGTAATATCAATAGGTAGTTAGTGTCCTGATGGTTCCCGCCGTCCCGCATTGTGTAAAACGAGCTCCATCATCAGTAAACGTTGGCTCGTTGACCTGGCAACGCCTTGCTCCCGAAACAACCGATCAGCACCCACCACAAGCCACAAAATACGCGCCCATCACTGGGGAGTCTCACATGAAATACATTGGATCCAGTTTAATTATGCAAGTATTTATATCACAAAAAGATATTCGTGAGATGTAACTTCTTGTACATAAAAGTCTTAAATTTAGGTAGAAGGAAACTATTCTTAAATTACTATGGCTGGCTGTAGACATTGAACCAAGCACATCTCTCGACACGCCAGTTTCTTCAATAGTTCGGTCGACAACAGAGGTACGGCTTGACAATTGAAAGATATTTTTTCATTCCTCGTGGGACGCGGCACGACATGGCATATATGTAATTGGCAGCCCGTCGGCCCTGGCCCCTCTTCTACCCAGTCAATTCTACCTCCTCAAACTCCGCAAGGTACAAAAATCCCCCATCGTTTCCCTCACCCGAAGAAGGTTGGCGAGAGAACTTTGGTGATGCAGGAGAGAATAATGGCGGGTACCAACCGCCCACTGTGACGACGAAGGAAAGATGCCGGTGTGACGATCAGCTGTCATGTAGTATGTTACAAGGGCTCAAGATCAAGCGCTCAGATGGGTATCGTATGTGGCGGCATGAGATTTGGTGGAAATGGTTTGTCGAGATTATGTTCAGTTCCAGCCCAGGGAGTTCTCTGCCATCATTGGTCCGGAGATTTGCGCGGTCCTGGCTGAGTTTCCGGCGCTCCTTCCGCTACCACTGCTGTGTCTGTCACCTGATGCACCGGAGCCAGACTCGCCAGAACCAGTAGATTGGCGTCCGCCAGACATGTAGACACCACCGGGGAGGGCTGGGCTGCCACCGGTCGCCTCCATCATCTCGCCGGGGTTCATCATAGACCTGGCGCGGCGGTGGGAAAGCTTGCGTCTCTTGTAGCGGCGGGCAATGAAGAACATGGCTGCACCGTAGGCAGCAGCTGCAACGACGGCGCCCGTTGCGATTCCGGCAGTCATTCCCTTGGCGCCTGGTGTCTGGTTGTTTTCGTTGTTGGAGTCGAAGAGTCCACCGTTTCCATTGCCACTATCCTTATCGTCAGGGGTTGGAGACGATCCATCCGTGCTACCCGGGGCTGCAGGGTCGGTTCCATCAAGGCCGGAGCCAACGGTGATAGGGATGGAAGGGTTGATGCTGCTCATGATAACAGCAACAGGCTCGGACGGGTTCTTGTAGAGGCGAGACACTGGAACGTGAATCATGATGCCGAGGTTGGATACCACATTGGAAGGAATGTATGCAAGGGCAAGCGTGGTGATGTAGTTGAGGCTCCTGGAGGTGTCGTAAGGCTGCAGGCTGTGCATGATAACGTCGGACTCCTTGATCTCCAGTCCGTATGCGATACCCTTGGGAAGGTATGAGAAAATCTGAGCAGAAGACATGGAATTGGCAACGACGAATTCATAGTTTAGCGCGTATGTGAATCCGACCTGGATCAGAGTGAATCCCGCTTTCGCGTTTGGGACACCGGTAAGAGGCGCTACTACCTGAGGCAAGGTGCTTGGGATTCCGCTGGCAATGGCCGTGGTGGTGGTTGCCTTTCCGCTCTGTGTTGTCTGGATCAAGATGGATGATCCAACCCAGTCAGATGTAGTTGGAACGGCTGCAGCAGTGGTGGTTGGGATATCCGTCAGCGAAGTCAGCGAGGTCAGCGAAGGCACCGAAGTAGGCTTCTTGGTGGTCGTAGGTGGGAGCACAATGGTTGTTCCGTTGCCTCGGATCGAAGTGGTATCGCCACCAGTCGGGGCGGGTGTAACGCGGACAGACGTAGAGTTGGATCCTGATCCAGTTGGGAATACGGTGACTCCGGTTCCGGCACTTCCTGAGGAGATGATGCTGGAAATCATGCTCTCCAGATCGGTCGACGATGTTGTCGGGGTTGCTGAGGAAGTGCTTGGCGCGAACGTCGTCGTGGCACCAGTGCCCGTGCCGGTTCCAGTGGGGTCGGGGTTAAGTCCGCTGAGGATAGAGGACAGGAAGCCGCCGCCGCCGGACGAGCTGGAGGGTTCCAGAGTCTGATAATTAGGGTCGGTGGCGTCAGTCGACGAGGAAACTCCAGTTCCGGCGGTGCCAGAGAATGTCACTCCTGACGACGCAGTTGATGCCGTTGGAGCAGGGGCGAGGACGCCGCTGGAGCCCAACACGCCGCTGGGGGCAGTAATACCATCAGTAGCGGACGGAGGCGAGAGAATTGGATCCAAGACCGACGAGAGGCCCAGGGAAATGGTCGGAAGGACAATCAGAGGTGGGATCTCAGACGAGACTTTAGAAGCCGTGGTGGCGGCGGCGCTCGACGGAGGAGCCGCGGCTAGGGTCGTCGTGACACCATTGTTGACAACGACCGTGTTGGAGATGATGACAGTCTTGACTACCCCAGGTTCAAGAACCGCGGTGGATGCAACGGGTTTAACGGATGCGACGGGCGCGCCAGTTGGGGGTGCAGAACCTCCTGTCAAAACGCCGAGGAGATCGCCGAGGAGGTCGCGCTTCGTCGAGGAGTTCGAAGAGTCGTCGACTTGGCCGGACGTGGTGTTTGAGATCTCACGCTTCACCTGTCGCGGGAAGTAGAACTTGGGCCTGTCCTGTGCAATGACATTCGACGAGAGCAGGGCCACGGCGGCCACAACAATTGTACGGGCGTGCATGATGGCGGTCTATATAGTGATCGAATGCGCAAACGGCTATTGAATTGCTGGAAGACGTAGAGTGCGAGGGAAGGAGGTCGAAAATTGAGCGCTGTAAACTAGAGGGGCAGTCAGCATGGGGACGACCATCCGAGATGCGCTGGTGGTGACAGACAGCTGAAAATAAATCGATTGAAACGAGTGTAGATGACAATAAATGTCAGTGGGTGTATCTGGAACGATGCGTCGTAAGTAACTATCCAGGCAAGCACCAGTCATATAAGAGGCTCAAATGAGGCCGGCACAGAATCGCAACAACAGTTTCACGATGTTTCCCGACCGCGCGGATATATCCTTTCCTCTGTTTGTTGTCTTCCACGACGGCTCATCTGAGCACAGCGACGAGACGTATCGACTCACTTGATTAGGTCAACGAATGGGACCGGGTTTCCAAAGGAGTGTCGGACGATATAGATCGTCAAGAGAGATTCGAGGTGGGTGGTTATGCGACAAGCAGTTGTATTGGCAATCGTTGGCTTAAGATCATGAAGCGTGCAGCATTATCCACTGGACCCCCAGAGGCCTCGTTTCGGAGAGGTTGAAGGGCGACCGAGATGGAACTCGTCGATGCGGGAGGTGATGGGAGGGAGAGGAGCGTGAGGGCGACGGTGAGGTATGAAGTCGTGAAGAGGGAGGAAGGAGGAGGAGGAGGAGGAGAGGAGAGGAAGTAGAAGGTGGTAGGGTGTAGGGAAAGGATTGACAAGGCACGTTGGCGTTTGGCGTCGATCAATAGATGGCGAGGGAGAGCGAGAACAAGGCGCGAGGGAGATTGGTGGGTGTGTACGAGTAGTATTCTGGTGCGGGAGGTATCTTTGAAGTATCCAAGGAGAGCGACGGCACAGGGTGGGTTGGTGTGTTTCTACTAGTATTGTATGCGTATGTACGTGTATGTACGTGAGTTAGTTGTGTGTGGATTATGTCTGTGTGGTTAGTGTGGTACATGAACAGTACATGGGGGAGGATAGCTGGAGACCAGATAGTAGTATGGGATAGTCTGGATGGATGGGGGGTGGGGGATGGGAAGGGAGGGAGGAAGGGGAAGAGAGGAAGGGAGGGACGAGGGAAGAGAGGGAAGGGAGGGAAGAAGGGAACGGGCGGGAAAAGGTACGAGAGTGGGGTACATCGTGGTAGTAAATCGTATGTACAGTACAAGAAATACAAACAAGCAAGCGAGAGAGGAATTGGTCTGGAGAAGGATAAGGCGGCGACGGGCATCATTCTACAAGGTGTGGTGGATGCGGATGTTCCTCTTCGGCGGCAACCACGCATAAAGGTACATGCAGGACGTGCTCCATCCACCCAATCACGTGGGCTTTATCTTTGGAAAGACTCGAATACGGCCTCACAGACGGCTATATCGGCGAATAATGCGCGTAGTCGACGACAGGGGGAGACGAGGGGACGACAGGGGTTGGAATAAAAGCAGCGAAATGAGGATCTGACGTGTTGATCTCCTAAACGGGGACTAAAAAAAGGTACCAGGACTAGACGACAAAGGTACTATTCTGCGGTAAGTGCTATTAAGGTGTACTTAGCACTGCTACTAAAGCTACTGAAGTCCCCGTTAATTGTACGCGTAGCGTCTGCGCTAGGCGGGAGAACAAACTGCAGAGTACTGTACGAAAACTAGGCCGTCTTCAGGGTCCAGTTGGCCGTTAAAAGCCGCGCTGTGAATTTGCTGTACTTCGCAGCACTCACACAGCACACACAGCACACACAGCACATGCCACGCACTGCACCACAGAAGCCAAAAGCCAATTCGTGCCAACAGCCGATCCACTGTGGTGGTGTGTGTGTCCTGGTGTTCTAGTAGTTGTCCTGTGGTGTCTTGCGTCAAGTCGCACAGATGGTTTCGATTGTGTACGCTCAGTCCATCCATCCATCCATCCATCCATCCATTGCCTGTCGCCTGACCAGAACTGTGCTGCTTGTGCCTGTGCTTCGTACCTTACATCGTCCGTTTCCTCCCTTCTTTCCTTACTGCACGTACGGGACCCGTCGTATTCTGCATGTATCCCGCCTTCAAAAAACGCCTCTTCAGCCCCTGTGTCTGTGCTGTGGGCAACATGGGCAACAATAACAATACGGCTGATAACAATAACAATGCCAATTACACGTGGGCCCCATACCCATACCCATACCAAGAAATGCAATTCGTACGAGTACTGTGCAGTCCTACGAAGAGTACGATTACAGAGTACAGAGTACAGACACAAGTACACAAGACTCCACTAGAGACCCTTCTCTTCCCCCTGTCTCCCTTCTCCGCAAATAGGTCTCACTCAGGGCCCCACCAGCACCAATCTTATTGCTTTATTTCCGCCAGCGACCAATCACTTACCCCAATATGGTTTAGCCGAAAGGTACACCAATGACGACGCGCCATTAAATCCACTATAGCTGCCGTAGCGTGCCTCGAATGTGGTCTGGGTATGCGGCTTATCCTGGCTCATCCCTGCCCATACGGGTAAGCGATATTAAAGGATTGCTTGATGAGAGCCCCTATTCGTCGCCCGCCAGAATAACGTGGGTACGAAGGATTTGTACTGTACAAATGTGACAGGGGAGCCCCTATTCGTCGCCCGCCAGAATAACGTGGGTACGAAGGATTTGTACTGTACAAACGTGACAGGGATATATACTGGTCGAGTATACTGGTCGAGTATTACTATATGCACTACAGTTGCTGTGCATATTATTGTCGCCGACCTCAATCAGACCAAAGACCTCAGACCGCAGGAGAGAAAAGGCTAGGAGGGTACATTCTACCCACCATCCGCCATCCACCTCATCAACTCGAATCCCATATGACATCTCATTCTATATCCCTCCCCTTCCCTCCTGACACTCTGGGGTAATTCTCCGTCTTGGGGAATTTGGGGAATCCATAATGCTACCGTGACAATCTCCATCTTCCATCCTCACCCTCATCCTCACTTTCTTTCATCCTCCATCGTTGCACTGCCGAGACAAGACATCGTGGCCTCGCACGTGGAGCCCGTCACTCACCACCGCCGCCGATCCTCATACAGCTTAAATCACCTAATCAACGCCTCATTTAAAGACCATGCACGCCAACAGTCACAAAACCACTGCTTCACGCCGGCATAGCAACAGCGCCCGCCCAGCCTAATCACACCACCACATCTGCCTATGGTGGGCAAAATAGCAAGAAAATGAAAAATAACAGTCTCTCACCGTCATCGACCCCAATCCCCCCATCCCACCCCTCACTCACATTCCAGTTTGCTGGTCATCTCTCTGACAGGTCACCACCAAGCAAGGGGAAAGGAACTGTGTTACCTTTCGCCTACGGAGCAGAGCACGAACCCCGTGGGTACCTGCAGTATACCCAGAAATAGCAGCGCTTCCCACCTTCCAGCGGTACTCGTACAGTAGCGCCCAGCGCGGGCAGAACCATCTCGCTCGTATACCCGAGACAGTAGCGGGCGCTGGCGTTACAGTGAGCACTGCGCAAACGAGGGACTTTTGGTAACTTTGATGTCCCCCGTCCAGTGCAAACAAGGACCCCCCCCGACGCTTGAGAGAACCGCCGGTCTCGTACTAAACCTCAACTGTCATGGCCAGCTCCTGTATGCTCGGACTCGAGGCCGCCTTGGGCACGGTTCCATCTGTTTCGATCTGTTTGAACGACCGTATTAGGCCATCAGTGCGGACGCACCGTCGTATCCCAACTATTTCCGTCCGAGACAGTGCTAGAAGGCCGAGCGCTACTAGAGCAAGATAAGTTTGCCAGCCCGGTGCACGACCGTGGAGCGCGCCATACCAGTTACATGGTGGGGCCGGGTCAATCGTTTGGTCGGGTCCTTTCTGAGCCAGTCGACGGCACTTGGCCCTGGCCTGCCAGCGCTCATCACAAATGTGACATCTCCGAAAAAAACACAAACAGATGGATGCCCTTCGAGTCTCGAGGTTCCAGAGCCATGCGGCTCCATCTCCACCCGGCGATCCGTGTCAGTTTGCTTGAGTCTGCGATGCCTCATTTCCGCGGTCCAGGGAGTTCGTGGGGACGAAATGGCACCGTTTGCTTGACAACGTAGGAGGCCATCACACCAGGCCGCGCCTTTTTCCCGCTCCTCCCAAACCGCCAGGGAGCTCTCCCCACGCATTCACTCCATCCTGCGGCCTTACCACGGCCGCCACCCTTCTCCACTTACCGCGGCGCATATTTCCCGA